>PPHD01011615.1:0-16081 GCA_002909625.1 Bambusicola thoracicus
GTGGGGCAGGCAACAACAGAATTCATTACAGATAAACACTACGCAGTGCTATTTCAGGGCAGCTGAAGCAGGCAGGCTCGCTACTTCAGTGTAGCTTTCAAGTCACACAGTCACTTTAGTTTAGCACAAATCTAGACGGCTGCAAACAGAGCACTGATGTTCCTGCTGCAATGCCATAACTTGTACTCAAGCAGCAATTTCATAAGCACAGTGCATAAAAACTGCTTTGTGTAGAATTTAACTTGTCCCCAAACCAGTCTTTTCCTGCAGGGATCAGGATTCATGCCAGACTGAAGGAACTATGTAAGCACTGCAGCAGCAGCATAAAAACTGAATAAGCCATAAAACAGAATTGTTTTCTCTAGTCAGAAAGGAATCCAAGTTAAGAGGAAAGGTTATTAGCAGGTGGAACTGGGAAGTTTCCTTCATCTGTATCTTTACTCTACTTACTCCAAGTCTGACAATGAATAATCTGGGGAAAGTATAGCTACCTTTATAAAAAGGTCAACAAAGTTATTGTAAGTTGGATGGAAAGTAACTTCACAAATACATGGAACATCCTGAATTAATGTTTTGTTTTAACATCACACGCTGTGATGTGTGAATGCGTGAATAACAGTTGGTATGCTATGCTTTGCCTTAAGTTTCCTGGCATTTTTCTGTTTCTGTCACAAATTCTATGCAACAAATAAATAAAATAGTTTTTTAGTGTCTTAAAAGAAAAGCTCACTGCAACATATTCTGTTTTCAAAACAAAGTAGGAGGCTGAACACAGAGACATAAAATACCAAAATTTCAGAATTTAGGATTCTAGTTTACTTACTAAATTCAAAGCAAGATGAGTTCAACTGCTCCACAGTCCAGCAAAGAACTAAAAGGAGTTAATCTTAAACAATGTAGAAACATTAACTCCCAAGAAGATGAATCAAGAAGAATCCAACTCAAACAAAACAAACATAAAAATCAAATACTTAATTCTAAGGGCATTCCAAATTCATAATTCTTCAGTCTTACCTTAGATACGTTGCTGATATAATCCAATTGACAAGTGCTTTCTTTATCTACCTGATTACAAAGATTCTGTAAAGTGGAGGCATACTCTTTATCACTTTTTACACGCATGACCATAAATTTCTTGACCGTTTCGAGCAGTCGTAGTTCCCAGTCTTGCAGTTTTAATAAAGCATCATGAGAATACTTCAAGTCACTTCCAAACCCCATTTTTAAGGCACTGTAAACCGTACAGGTGAAAACAGAGGCTCTTCACCACATCTGAAAGCAAAACAAAAATCATGAGAAACAAACCAAAAAAAAAAAAGCCTTTACAGTTACAAAGAGCACCTATTAACATCTAACACTGAAATGACTTAACCACAACATTAGGTTGCCTTGAAGCAAACCAAGAGAAATGTCAGAGGACCAAACACCAAGCTATGACTGAAAGAGATCTCATGCCCCTTCTGTTATTTTCGACTGCCAGATTAATTAATATCAGCTTGTGTCCTCCAGTTTCCCTTCCGTAGAACACAGTTGTATAACAGTGCTTCCCTAACTGAAGGTGGAGTTATGAGGGAACACATAAAAGTATCTATGAGATACTGAAGACCAAACCAATCTATTTAAGCAAAGAAATACACATTTATGCACATGACAAGAACTGCCATTATACTGTTTCACTGCTGGCAACCCAAAATTTTTGGCTCTTACGGATGCTGTCCAGACAATTCCAAATAAACCATCAGTTCTCAGGCGTTGCATTCATAGTAAATGGATAATTGGAAAATCCCTAGATAGTTTGCTCCTAAACACTGTGTTAACAGCGAGAGTCAACCTCCCAAAAGTAAAAAAAAAATACCCCCAAACAGGTTCCTATCCACCTTCCACTGTTCTCGCGATAAACACGCTAAGCCGATGTCCTCAATTTCAGAGTTTTCTCCTACAGCAGTCCAGTCTTGTTGCACAATACAGACATCATTTGATAATCTCATAAGAAGTGCTGCAGGTCAAAAATACACATTTGTGGTAGTTTTCAAACGCCACCATCCTCTTCTGATAAATCACGTGGTCACATCATTTAAGACTTGAACCCACATATATAATTTCCACAGTCTTGCTTTTTTTTTTTACTATGAACTACCTTCTGTTTTCTGTGTAAACAGCAAAAACCCATTCACACACTGATCAGCCTTGAACTTCTTAAGATGAACTTCATAAGCTGCAATTACAGCTCAGAACTGCATAGACACTGCCTGTATATTGCTTCTCCACTAATTCCTGCATTCTAGCCTACCTCCAGCACTTCTGAATGCAGCAAAATCACAAAACCATGACAGCAGGCTTTAAATTGCTGACCAAATTAGCAGTGTTTTACCAACATCAGTACGTTCGTTTTCTTAGCAGCCCATGAGGTGAAACAGAACTATTGCACAGCAAACTGACCCAGAAATCAATGTCAGTGTTGCATTAGCCAATACTGGTATTCCCAAAGCTTGAAGACCAAACTTCTGAAAGTTCCTATCATTTATAACATACTAAATGTACAGAATAACAGTGTTGTTGGCTTAACTCAGCACAGAAAGTTTCAGAATTTTTCATCAGAATCTACAACAATCTTCACAGTAGCCTGACTCCAGAAAGTGTTCTCCTAGAGTTCCTTGTTGTTCAATCGATTACAGAAATAAGCCTCATCCACTATGGACCTATTCACAAGCCATGCTGTTTAATGAAAGAAACAAAAGCTCCCATAAAGAAAATAAAAGCGACATCATGTTATTATGCATGAATACAATAGAAGGACATTAAGGTTATATGAGTAACCCTAAAGCTATCACAAGCTTCCTCATGTTCCTAACTTTGCAGCCATACATTATATTCAAAATTCTTCCTGAAGGGTAAGAGCCCAGTCATAAACAGCAACTATTAATAATTTATACTTGCTGTATTGAAAAAGGATGAGGTATGTTTTAATAGATGCACTAATTAAATCACTTTCACAGTTAAAGAAACATCTTACAAAAGCACTAATATTTTAGTACGACACATAAAAGAAACAGTCTTACAGCATGTACTTCCTAGCATGACTTGCACGATTTTTCAACACTGTCTAGATCTACATATACTTCTGTGTCCAATCACATTTTTCTCCTAGCACATTTTAGTACATTCACTAAATCGCCAAGCACATCAGCAACGAGAGAAACTGTAAGCCCGTTTTCTTACATCTCAGATTCAGGAGAGATAGGAACTGAATCTCCAGATGAAGCCTGGCCTTGCATTGTAAGACGTAGAAGGGCAAGAGAGGCAGGAAACATTCTCAGTATGTGGTATTTCATTCTTCTTCTACTGACTTACTATGGAGCAAGAAGATCACAGAAATCAATGGGAAAGAAGATCCAATAACAACTCGCTGCAACTTGCTAAGCCTCTCTTTACTAAGTAGTAGAAACTTGAGGTTACAAAAGTAGATGCCTGAGTACACAGACAAGAACTGCATGCATACTAGACACCAATCTTTGTTTTCAATTATTCCACACACTATGACAGAAGTAGCAAAGGAAAAATTTATTTTACAAAAGTGATAAAACTCTGATTTGGTACAACTATGAAGGACAAAGTTTTATTGCTGATGATTCTCAACACAGCCTCTGTGCACCCTCATAAAATTTGAAAATGTTGAATCAAAAAACTCAGCTAATATCAGATGCATTTTATGTATCTGATTTTAGATTATTGATACAAAAAAGCAGTTAACATGTCTCCAAGATCCAAGCTACTTAATGGTCTAGAAGCTAAATCCATCACTTTTTATTCTATATGGGAAACAAATAAAACCAATAGACTACCTAGTTGTCTATTTGAAGTCAAAATTGTAGTATTTAGTGAACAGATTAATAGACATTTTCTATGTAACCTGTACTTAAAATACTTTTTAAAAGTGCAAACCTATTTCAAAGGTCCAGTGTTAACAGAGATTTCAACTGGCATTAATGCAACAGGTATTTTTCCAGGTATGATATTTCACTGTTTAGCGTGGACAGGTAAGTTGACAGCTGCCTTGGAGGGTCAGATCAATGACACATCAAACTGGTGTTCTGTTCCAACCACAACGGTGGGAGATGCAGTTTGAGGACAAGCCTGGCTGCCGTCTCTGGTCTGCTTCTCCTCATACTTCCCCATGATCAATACTACTGGTGGCAAAATTGAGCTGTGCAACACAACATTTAAATAAAGGAACAATTTACTGTGGAATCAATGGGAGGTAATGTTAAGGGTATTACTAAAAAAATCCCTCAAAAAGACATTGAAAAATAGTTAGAGGGAAAGAAAATGGAGATGGCATCATGCTTTGAAGTAGCTAGAAGGAAACACAATATGACAAATTCATACCAAAAAAGAAAAGAAAAAAAAAAAGAAAACAAACAAACAAAAACCTTCAAGAGCTGTTTGCTCTCACTGAGAAGATATTTTTTCTACCTCTGGTAGATACCTACACAATTTATCTTGCATTTCACATGCCAAAGATGTCTTACCGTGAATTTTAGCATGCTTCATAAAAGTGGTACCAAAGAGGACAAATGAGCCTCAGTTAATTTAGTTTTTATTTTGAGATATACATACTACTTTAAAACCAGTGGATATGCAAATTAGTCAATCAATATTTGCTACGTTTCAACGGTTAAAATATGTTGCAGAACTAATTTCAAAAAAATAAGTCACTTTCTTTTTTGCAATCACCCACTAAATAACAAACTCATCACCGAAAGGTACTGAACTCTCCACATACATTCAACAATGCACTGCAAACAAGCAACCATCCTCTAACAGTTCTAAATTTAGATACTGAAGACAGTGTGCGAATCAGCTCAGCCACTACCACAGCAACGTGCTCTTCAGTATCTTTTGACACAGACAGTACACCAAGCTGTGTAGTGCAGTTTTTGTAACAGAAGAAAGAGAATGCCATCCAGAAGGATTTGGACAGGTTTGTGAAGAGGACCCACAGGAACCTAATGAGGTTCAACAAGGCTAAGTGCATGATGCTACACGTAGCATGGGACAGTTCCAGATGTGTACAGACTGGGAGAAGCAGTCACTGGGAGCAGCCCTGACAAAAAGGACTTGTGGGTCCTCAAAGATGAACAGCTGGACATGAGCCAGCAGTGTGCACTTGCAGCCTGGAAGGCCAGTAGTATCCTGGGCTGCATCAAATGAGGGGTGGCCAGAATAGTGAGGGATTGTCCCCACCTACTCTGCCCTCATGAGGGCAGACGCCTCAGGTCTGCAGCCCGCAGCACAAGAAAGACACAGGTCTGTTGAAGAGTGTTCAGAGGAGGGCCATGAGGATGACCAGATAGCTGGAGCAAATCTCCTACGAAGAAAGGCAGAGGGAGCTGGGCTCGTTCAGCGTGGGGAAGAGAAAGGCTCCAGGGTATGATGGTCATAGAACAGGGGGAATGGTTTTAAACTAAAAGACATGAGATTTAGGTTAGATGTTAGGAAGAAATTTTTCACTCAGAAAGTGGTGAAGCACTGCAACAGTTTGCCTGGAGAAGTTGTAGATACCCCATCCCTTGAGGCATTCAAGGCAAGGTGGAATGGGTAGTCTGATCTGGTGGGTGGCCCACAGCAAGGTGGCTGGAACAGGAAGGTATTAAGGTCTCTTCCAACCCAAATCATTCTATGATTCTAAAGAAATAATGGTAAAATTTCTCAGTATTAAGAGAAAAGCTTAAATGAGTCACTTAATTCTTCTATCCTGTAACATTCAACAAATAAAGCCAGTATGCTGCCGTTATTAGTCTTTCTGGATTCCAGATACTGAAGAAAGTAGTTTTCACAGCAAATCTGCACTTAAAGATTACAACCTATCCCATGACACGAGAGCGTCTGTAGTGTGTCAGACCAAAGGTGCCGGCTGCCTAACAATGATCAAAAGTAAACAAGCAGAGAAGAACAGCACATACATAGCAATACCTCCGCAGGATGCTCTCCTACCCTTAACAGCATGTGTCTTCTTTAACACACTGCTATGAAATAAATCTAAAAATGTGACTGCTAATCTTAAAAATAATGATGGATCCACCTCCATCAGTTGGAATGTGTGGTTTTATAATGTGACTGATGAACTGTCCAGGCCAAGGCAGACAACTGATAAACTACAAAACAGAAGCATGCCATGCCCCTGCTTATTTTCAGAAGGAAGAATAGCACACATCTGCACCCCCAGCAGACGGAATGGAAACAGTATGCTTAGAGCATCACTCTCACTCTTGATCTGCTACGAACTCCTGTACTCCCAAGCATATATAGGTTCCAAATCACTGTGGCTGGCATGTGTTTTGAAATGTTAACAATATTGCAAAAAACAGGAAAAGGAGGAAGACTTGAATTCAGAAGAAATAAATACTCAAATTCAAGGATTCCACAAGGATTTTAAAACAATTTTATAAAAACTGATCGATCTGTTACACAGTCCACCTCAGCTTCTGAATGTGAGGCTTATACTAGTTATTCTACACTAAAACAAGGAAACAAATCATTCACAGCCCTCCATCCACATAATAAACAAAATTAGACTACTGAATTTCTCCTAGTATAGGAACTGCTCCCATAATGTGCATCGTGAAACAAAAAATATATGTTTTAACTACCATATCTTTATGGTAACCACATACACAGAACATTATTCACACATGCATTTGATGCAAAGTGTACAAACACAGTCGAGATGAGCTAATGCTTCCGCAGAGCTACTGCCACCAATAAATATTCAAAAGAGCAACACAAACCCAGCCTGATCGTTCCAAAATAAGCCTGAAATATTACTCTGCCCATGGCAAAACAAGCAGCTTATTTTTAGGATTACTTTTCTGCAAACTACAGAGCACATACCTTAAAAAATATCCCCAAGTAATGATCCTTAGTATACTTCTCTCTACATCAGCTTCAACTTCTGATTTTCACTTTCAGAAATACACTTTCACTTTCCAGGAGCTCTCTGAAATAAAAAGAGATCAAATAGTTTGGGTTTTATTTCAGCATTTTAAAAATACATTGCAAAATTAGCAGTAGATATAGTCCTTTCCATTTTCAGTTTCTAACCACAGAAAATGTTTAAAAAACAAAAAATATATAGTTGAGGAAAACAAATATGTCAGAAGTCTTCTCAAATGACTGCAAGTAGTCATATGCTATCACTTCATGCCAGTTTTGAGAGATCAAGTATTTTTTCTACGTACAAGTAACTAAAGCATATTTAATAGTTTACTTTCCTTTTTGGAAAAACTATTTTCTATTGAAACAGTGTATTAAGGCTGGAAAATTAAACAAATTAATTTATTGCTGCACTCTGTTCTTGATAAAAACAGGGGAAAAAAACATCAGTGAGAAAAATGAAAGCATGGGAAACTGAAACTCATTGCCATACTTCACTGACAAAATTTGCAAGAAAAGCTTAATAGGAATATTTTCACTAGACTGTAATAAAACAAACAGCAACACAAGAAAGGGATCAAGAAAACACAGAAATTTCTTCTGTGGCTCTGGTTACTGTAATATCCAGAATAGCAAGAAGGCAAACAATTAGAAAGACTACAGCACTCAAATTTGAAGCTGCAACTCTGTACTGCAATCCCGGTGAAGCAAACACCAACACCAGGCTGAATCTTTGAGGTTTTGAATTAAACAAGTATATAACATAAAAGGAATAAGAAAGATGCTTCGCATGTAGCTTGCAAGTGCAAGCTATTCTGTATAAGATATGTTTTGATTCATCCTAAGTATTTGTACACGATCTCATAACATATGTGTTTAAAATTAAATCAGGAGAACCTTTGGCGTATTATTTTCTAAGTATAAAACAAAGCATTAATAATGAAACACATGTTTTAAATCTTACAAAAGGATAGAATGTGAACAAACATCATTCAAGCAGATATTATTTTGTATTCCTTTCTCGTTACTAAGTGACATTCTAGAAACAGCGCTGCCTAACATAAATACAAAACTTTCATTCTCCATGACCAAAAATAGGAAGGACTGTAAGTAATGCTTACATTCAGTCGCTGCAAGGAAAGCAACAGTCATGGGCAGTTATATGAAAGGAGGAAAAAATGCACCAGATGGGAATCGCTGCAGTATTCACCATCTTTAATAGAATTGAATATTTGCAAGAAGTTGCAAAGCACAAGATTTAAGTAAAAAAAAGATAGTCTCCACCAGCGATTAGCAAGAGCAAAACACCAAGATCAAAACATTACAATACATAAGCTGTTCCAAAAGTAGTGCCTGCCACTTATTTCCATGGAAACTAAACTGATAGAACACAAGAATGCTATTTGATAGAGCAAATTCTCAGCTACAAAGCATTAGTTTTCAAAAAAGTAGCCACCATGAGCTAGGCACATCCACCAGCAATGAACAAGAACCTACAGGCCATGCTTGTAAAGTCTGAAATGCCAGAGGTGACCTCTGGTCACTGCTGAAATGCACCACCCACCACCTCACTGCGCTCACATCCACCATTTGATCTCCATAAACATTCAGCAAGTGTTGATGAATGTCAGTAGGCGCCATATTTTCTGCATGGATAAATTCAACGACACAACTTAGTTTCATACTCACATCCATGTCAGACACCTGTTCGTCACACTGCCCCTCTGCTGCCATCTGTCATATGGTAAAAAAAAATGTACCAGAATATTGGTGGGAAGGTTCAACCTCTACTTAGCAATACCACCTCTGACACCATGGACCAACATCATAAAATAGGAGGCTCTTTTTTTCTCCTTTCTTGCTTCAGATAGAACATGAAGTAAAACACATACTACTATCAATGTCTGAATGAAGGCAGTTGTCAAAAAAAATCACCTGTGCTAAAATAATTGTTTCCAAAAATCCTGTTTCTATATAAAACAACAGACCACAGCCACTGAAACAGAGACAAGCTGCATTTTCTGCTCTCTGCACAGAGGTAAAATTTGCATCCTTTTCTAAAACACAATGTTATTCAGCATGTCAGAAAGGAGGTTTTTTTGCCTATTGTTACAAAAAATAAAGCTACCATCTTTTTTTTTTCCTTTTTGTAATTCTGGTTACTACTGACTTCATGTCTATGTGCTTCTTTTCATCTACATGGTGGAATTTGTGGAATTTGAAACTGATAACATGAAATCTTTCCAATACTGGTCTAATAGATAGGAGTACACTAACCACTACACAAAGTAAAAAAATTCTGTCAATAAAGTAACCGTATAGCTACCTACGAGACAGCTACTTCTGGTCTCCCACACAGTAGAAACTGAAAGGTATAGACAGCTTGCTTCCTCAGTGCAATAAACCACTAGACAATGAAGATAGAAAAGAGAGAATTAAAGGATGATAAAGATAGAGAAGAAAATCTACATCAACTCTTGTTTTCTTCAATTATTGCCGAGGAAGTCAAAGCAAATAACACATTAAATCTTGAGGCATCCTGAAGTATTATAAGAACATTGAAAAAAAAAATTAATAGCAAGAATTCATCAGAAGCAGCTACTATTCAACAGAAGCATTGCAGTGCCAAGTATGAAATTGTCAAGCTACTAATTCTACAAAAACTTAGGCTCAAAGTGATTACTGACTAGTAATGTAAAGAAGAATGAAGAGCAGAAAATAAACCTTTTTTTTTTTTCCAGGACTTAACAAGGAAAAGTACAACAATGTCTAACTTTCATACTGGAGAAGGTGTTAAAACCATGCTAAAAGAATCTGTAAACTGGTATAAGGTGAGAAAAACACTACAGATTGTAAACAGAAGTTATGCACTGCAATACAAAGAGTTCTCTGGGAAATCAAGCAGCTGATAGACAAAGGTGTAAGACATGGGAGCAAAGAAAACACATCAGAAAAGTTTCAGCTGTATTATCTACTAGGACGTTTGCACAGAAGGGAAGTCTTTGTAGCAGGAGACTTAAGGAATAGAGATCTACAGGGGAGGGAGTCAGAAGCATCATCACAATCTAAGCCAGGCCATGTCCATCTATTTGGATTGGTCACCTGAATATCTACTACTTCATGTAACATCTGTGCTTAAGCTTGCAAACAGTTTGAAATAAATGCAGTCAAAACTAATGCTACATGACAAACTCCTGCAGACAAACTCCAGAACACTGAGCAACAGGCATGTAAAACAGCAGGTGGAATAACGTTATCAGTAAATGCTGTGGAGAATATTCTGATTGTCTCTCTGCATTCACCTTCAAAAACATTTGTTCAGCACTTTGAAGTGGTCAGGTTTGGAAATATCCAGAATATCAGGTGGGGCTTTTGTTTTGTTTTGTTTTTGTTTTGTTTTGTTTTATGAAGGGAAGAGAGAACATCAGAGAATATACTCTTTAGTTGCTGGTAAGAATGGTGTTCCTTTATCTCCTAATTATTCTGCCTCATGAAGAACATGAAGCATAGGCAATATTGATCAGAGCTTCTGCACAGAGAAAGCAAAGAGAATTTTTTAGCTTGCAGAACAGATAACCATGATATGTCAGATCAAAGTACAAAAAAAAAAAAAAGTGATAGCAATAAGTGGCATGATATATCAGATGTCTGAAATGCTTTCCAGAAGAATATGGGAACATCAAATGAAACTTAAAAAAGCTGCTGTTAAGTACTTCTTCACCAAGTAAATAATTGAACAAATTTAATGCCTAAAGACACTTTGAGACCAAGAAACAAACAAGTTCAAAAATTATTACAAAAATTCATAAAACAAATCTTACACACAGAATGTCCACCTCAAGATACCTCCAAACTGCACAAGTAGGAAAAACATGCCAGATGTACTACTATTCTACATCTGTGGCAGTAGTCCTTTCTCAATAGCAATTTCTGAGCTGGATGGACTTCACTTGATTGCTTACAGCCAAATCATACACTGGGCTAGATGAATATCACATACCTGTAGCTAGATGAATATCACAATTCTCTCAAGCAGCTGTGATGTTATCAAAAATATAAAACCACTTTTAGACTCCTCTCTGATCAGAACTATAAAATATCTCTGGACATAAAAAGTTTTTGCTTACCTGAAGGTATTGTTTACAAACATATAAGTGATAGTAATAGATGTGATGGGATTAAGTTAGTAACAATCACATAACACGATCTAAAGTCACCACCTAAATGTTTCCCTTACCACCAAACAAAGACACTTACCCACAGCAGAAAGATTTCTGTCAAGACTGTCTTCTCCAGTTTAGCATTCCTCTGCTTCTACCATGGGAAAAAGTTTCTCAGTGACCAAATTTTATCTTCTTGTGACTTACAAGTAGAGAAAAGAGACAATCTTCTTTGCAACTTAAGCATATAATTTTCTACCTAACCAATTCTAATTCTTTCTGTCTTGTATTTGAAATCATTTTCTAGACCACTGATGCTCTCTTAATTCCCTCAAATTTGGTCCCCAAATCAGTTAAGTTCAAAGCCTCACATGGAGCGGTGGTGGTGGATTCCCAATACTGAGAAGAGCAGAGGTTGCTTTATATCACTTCCAAACCTTAGTGCTTCTGTTTTTTGTTTTTTTTCCAACAGTAAAATACTATTTTAATCTATAACCCACTGTACGCTACTATACCGCTCACCTAATGACACAAGCTGCTTTGTTCCAGACGGCCTCACTTTCTCGTTCTCCACCACACTTGCCATCACTCCCAGCTCCTTATGGTCTACAAAATCCTTAACATGCTCTATATCAGATCACAAAACAAAAGAATACTCCAAGCTGGAAGGGACTCACAAGAAGCATTTACTCCGACTCCTGGCTCCACAGAGGACCACCCAAACTTCAAACCCTATGTCTGAAAGCACTGTCCAAATGCCCCTTGAACTCCAGCACAGTCATGCCCACTGCCCTGGAGAGCCTGCTCCATATCAACCGTCCTCTGGTAAAGAACCTTTCCCTAACATCCTCCCTGCCCCTCCCCTGACACAGCTCCATGCCATCCCCTGCCCTGTCAGAGAGCTCAGTGTTGCCCCTCCACCCCCTGTGAGAAGCTGCAGCTGCCATCAGGCCTCCCGTCAGCTCCTCTGCTCTGGAGCTAATACTCCAGCTCCGTGGATTGATGATATTTCCGGGTACCTTTGTCAGAAGAGAATAACTACATCCCAGAAGACTTCACTGTTCTGTTTCCATTTTCCATTTGAAGAGAAAGACAAAACTACTCACGAGTCGTAAGACTGCCTCTTCTTCCACAGCTCACCACCGTGGCTGTGCTCCCTAGCTGTCCCGACTTCAGCACTTAGAGTAAGGCCTTCGGTTTTGGACACTCTCTCATAATATTTGTTAGCTTCAATTCCAATTATATGGTATTATATTGTGTTTTCTCACATTCCACTATCATATATAGTAAATTAGTTGTCTCCTTTAGCTCACTGTCGCAGTTCTGTTTTCAGACCTATCTTGGGGAATGGGTCTGTAGGTCCGCCCGCGCCAGTAGTCACACAACCAGGCTGAACTTGGCCAGAACAGTTGACAATGACCGAGACTGAATTTAACCATGCAGAAGCATACACAAAGGTGAAGGCAGCTACAGGTTTAGAAGAGCAGAGCAGCCACTGTGCCTCAAAGACTCACTGCAGCACTCCTGGTAACTCTGAAAGAGGCAGAAAACAACACACTGACCCCACAGTTCACTTACAAAAGGGATATGCACCTAGTTTCTTATTACCTCCCACAGGATTACAAATAAAGAAGGGTTTCTTCCCGTATTTTTTCAGGAATTAAACTTCCTTTAAGTCAGGTTACAGACTGCAAGGGAAGCCAAAGAAAAGCACAGCCTGAATAGAAAGGACCTGAACAAAGAATTTCCTCTGAACTCTGCATTCAACAGTGGTGCAACAATTATCTCCATGTTAGATGCTAACAGAAGAACTGATTGAACAGAATGAGGCTGGTAAAGACGATTCTATCTCAGCAGAAGCTGTGATCAAATGTATCCAAACTTCTTAAGTGTTCAAGCTCTCTGCAGAGCTTTTCCCTTTACAGCTATGTTCCTGTAGTCCTCCTTTGATCATGGCTACTCCGCATTTTTATTCAAAATTGGAACGGGGGGTTCCGTAGCTTGTGAGAAGCAATTCCAGTCAGTCCGTACAGAGTATCTTATTCTGATCTATTTCAGAGTGGAAAGTCAAAATCCTGAATTAAAGGTGTAGCTGTTCCATCTTTCTAACTGTACTGATCCAAACTAAGGACATGACTCTCTCAGCTCTTTCTATATGTGCATGTATGCATTCATATATATGTGTATGCTGCATATGCTGCATATTCCAAAATTAAAAAAAAAAAAAAGCAGAAATGAAACTATGGACCAACACCATGATAAATTTCTCCTTTTTTCACATGAATATATTAATGTCATTAACAACAGCATTCCCTGGTGAGGTCTGACAAAAATCTAATTCACTTATCTGCTTTTTATTATTATAGTCATCATCTCACATAGGTAGGTCTCATGTCTGGTAGGCTTTCTGAAGAAGTATAAACAGTTCTGCTATTCTAATGTGACACAGGTTCTACCCTCTAAAGGAGAGAGCTGTTACAAATAAGCTTGCAATGCTGAAATTACAAAAAAGTTGGCTCCAAACAGACAAAACAAAATAAAAACACAAACACAAAGATCAGTGGTTCATGCTGATTTTCAAGTATATTAAAGAAATTTCTAAACAAGCAGGAACAACAAATATGACATTTTCATGAGGTGTGCCCTTGAATGAGTAGCAAAGAAGGAAACAACTGCAATTAAAAGGGCAGCAAAAATCAATGCTGAAATTAAGTGTTTCTGTGATAACCTTGTTTACTAATGATTTGTTCTATATGCAATTATGTATACTGTCACTAACTTCTTTTATTCTATTAGACATCATCTTCATTTGGTTAGGAAGAAGTTGAAGCCACTGTTTCATTTCTTGATTCACTTGCTCTAAATCATAGAATCACATTTAAGTTGGAAAACACCCTAATCATCATCCGGCTTGCTGGTTACCAAGGTGAGCTACTGAGTCCCATCACTAAAACATATTCCTTAGTGCTGCATCCACAAATCCCTCAAATACCTTGAATAAGGATTCCACCATTTCCTTCAGCAGCCCCTTTCAATACTAAACCAACTTCTCCAGAAAGAAATTCTTCCTAATATCCAAATTAAACCTCCTCTTCCTCATCTAAACTGCTTCCTCATTTCATATCATGCATCACTGCAGAAAAAGACCAATGGAAGAGGACCTGGGTGTTCTGGTGGACTACAGGTTGGCCACGAGCCAGGAGTGGGCCCTTGTTGCCAAGAACACCAATCGTATCCTGGAGTGCATTAAAAAGAGCGTGGTCAGCAGGTTGAGGGAAGCGATCGATCCTCCTCCTCTACTCTGCCCTGATGAGGTCACATTTATAATACTGTGTCCCATTTTGGTCTCCCCAGTTCAAGAAAGATAGGGATCTCCTACAAGGAGTCCAGCAGAGGGCCACAATGGTGATAAAGGGCCTGAATCATCTTTCATACAAGCAAAGTCTGTTCAGCCTGGAGAAAGGAAGACGGAAAGAGGATCTGACTAATGTTTATAAATATCTAAAGCAAGCATGTCCAACCCGTGGCCTGCAGACCACATGCGGCCCACCATGGCTCACAATGCAGTCCATCCCCTCCCTGCAATTTAAAGGTGGCCCTTCCCAGTGGAATGGCCCTGGGCACCTGCTCATTGCTTAGCAACAATCAAATTATCAGTGCATTATTAATGCTCTGTCAACTGAAACCAGGGCATGGGGAGGCTAGTGCTGACTCAAACTGAGGTAAAAAAAATTGTATGCATTTCGATACATTAGTTTAACTCAGGGTTTTAAACAGCGAAAAATATGCATTTGTAATTTCTGTTTTGACAAAGGAATTTGGAAACAAAATCACAGAATCCTTGGAGTACAACCTCACTGTAGTCAACAGGAACATCCACAGCTCAGAGCTCAGGTTGCTCAGAGCTCCCCCCTGGCCCAACCTTGAATGTCTCCAGGGATGGACCTTCTACTACATCTCTGGGCAACCTGAGTGCCTCATCACCTTCACTATAAAAGACTTTTTCCATATAACCAGCCTAAATCTACACTCTTTTAGTTTGAAACCATTTCCCCATCTCCTGTCACAACAGACCCTGCTACAGAGTCTGTCTCCTTCTTTCTTATAGCCCATCTTTGATACTGAAAGACCACTTTCAGGCCTCTTTGGAGCCTACTCTTCTTCAGGCCTAACAGCCCCACTTCTCTCAGTGTACTCCCACTGGATCATTTTTGTGACCCTCCTCTGGACGTGCTCCAAATGGTCCACATCTCTCTAGGCACACTGCTGCCTCATGTCCAGCTTCCCATCCACTAGTACCCTCAAGTCATTTACAGCAGGGCTGTGTTCAATCTTTTAATCCCCAGGATTGTGCTGGTAGTTGAGGAGGTTGCCACGACCCATGCGTGAAAGA
The DNA here is from genome assembly GCA_002909625.1 of Bambusicola thoracicus. Lineage (NCBI taxonomy): Eukaryota > Metazoa > Chordata > Aves > Galliformes > Phasianidae > Bambusicola > Bambusicola thoracicus. The sequence continues at coordinate 15,487 of PPHD01011615.1, forward strand.
CCTTGCATTTGGCTTTGTTGAACTTCATGATGTTCTCCTGGACCCACTGCTCAAGCCTGTCTAGGACCCTCCAGATAGCATCCTGTCCCTTGACCATGTTGTCCTGCTGACTGCACCCCACACCTTGAGGTTTCAAGATTACCACAAAAAAAAAATTACGTATATGAGAACACTTTCAGTTTATATAAATACACAATCTGTATATTTTCTAATGGAATGTATAGACTTGCAATCAGATATTCAACTTAAAAATGTGGGCTTGTCTTTTTACTGGACTTTCATAATCCCTATCTTAGCAGAGAAAAATATCCTTTGCTTCACAATCATACCTTACTCATGTCCTCACTTTTTGGCAGTACACACATTTTGAACAATTACTGTCAAAGATGAAGCACAGGAAGAGTATAATTTCATCAAAAATCTCTGATGAATACCTTAAGGCCTCACTAAGAATTGCAGCCACTGCCATTAAACTGAACAACTGGACTGGTGTGTCAGACTCACAAAAACAAGATCAAAATACCCCACTAGTCTTATGTCTTTCTTTTTTTCTTTTTTGGATTTTTTTTTTTTTTTTAGAAATGTAATTTAAAAG
>PPHD01011616.1:0-18683 GCA_002909625.1 Bambusicola thoracicus
TTTTTTTTTTTTTTTTTTTTTTTCTCTCTCTCTTCAGTGGATCATTTCTGAGTATGCCTGCTACACTTACTCCATGGTTGCTGTTCCACTCTATGACACCCTGGGGCCAGACGCCATTCTATATATTGTTAATAAAGGTAAATATTGACTTCAACTATTTCATAACAACAATTAATCTATGAAGCTTTGTTTTGGGAAGGTTGAAGAGCAAAGAATATGTTGCAGAAATTAGAGCAGCTTTGACCTATAGCTGTATAGACACTTTGTTTCTGTAAAGCCACTTTGTACAGTATATGATTCAATACCTAGAAGAGGCAGTGTTTCCTTTGTCTCCTGGTGTATTGGGTGCAAGTCCACAGAAGACCTGCTAAATTCTGTGGACTGTGCTGCAATCAGAGGGCTCAACAACTGTTGGTTGTTTGAGATTTGGCAATTTTGAACTCCCACACCGTTTGCCAAGCAATCAGACAATACAGACAGACTTGCATGCAAATTAAGACTAGATGCATGTCTCTGATTTAAAAAATTCTAAGATGTAAAGAGTGTAGGGGTAGAGATTAGCCTCAAGCTATCTGTTTAGTCTTACAGAAGTAGCAGTTAGTGTGCCATCATGAAAAAAATCCTGGTATGAGGGAACTTGAATAGATCCTCAAACTTTCTCTCCCTAGTGTGAGAGAAGATCAGGGTGGGGAGGAAATAAAAATTCACTGCTGTCACGACTAGCTGGGCTGCCACCTATGAGCAGGATTTGCCAAGCAAAATCACTTCAACATTTATGCTGGCGGATCTTGCCAACAGGTTTTGCTCTAAGACTACACAGTTGTGACTCACTAGGTTAATGGGGAACCAACATGTTCAGACAAATCCAATTTCTCTGCTGTATTAATGATATAGTAATTGCATAAAACTCTTGCATATGCAAAGAATTTGAGGCATTAACTTAAATTTGAGCTACCTCTTTCAAACTGATCTGAAATTCCTTAGATTTAAAAAAGATGGCTAAAAATAAATAATCAGTGAGGACAAATCTAAGTTTTTTATGGTAACACCAAAAGAATAAGTACATGTTTTGACTGTAACTGAAGACATTTATCTTCAGTTCCTCAGCATAAGGACTTCACTTTGGGTAAACCTGAGATTCTGCCTATATAGTCTGCTGGCTTTAGTGAAAATAAACCCTCTTAACACTGTCAAGCCAGCCAATGAATTCATATGAACCAAATGGAAATGGATTTATCAATATTATGTATATAAATAAATTACATGTACATAAATGAATATCATAGTCTAAGTATATGTTCTGCTGTGTTGTCACTCACTAGTATCTCATGTGCTCACAACAAATTGTGAAATGTAATTTCTTTTCTGTAGCTGACATGAGCATAGTGATTTGCGACAAGCCGGAAAAGGCACAGATCTTGCTTGAAAACTGTGAGCAAGGAAAGACCCCATGCCTGAAGACTATAATTCTTATGGATCTCTTTGATAAAGAGCTGAAGAACAGAGGAGCTAAAGTGGGAGTTGAAATTCTAGCTCTACAGGAGGCTGAGGTAGGTGACTAAAGACTTCTGCTTGATCTTGCAGAAAAATACCTTGCCAGCTAGACATCTGGAACTTCTCTGGCAACAGTGACACTTCAATGTAAGCATTATCTAGTTGTCACACTGTATCTGAGAACTCAGTGAGCAGGCATTTTGAAACTTGATATATTAGCCAAAAAACATTAGTTCAAACCATTGACTAAAGTTGTGCCCAAGTATTGTGAACACTCAGTACACACCAACTTCCTTAGCATATCTCACAAGTTTCACAAGGAGAGGCTGAAGGAACTGGGATTGTTTAGTCTGAAGAAGAGGAGGCTCAGGGGAGACCTTACTGCTTTCTACAGCTACCTGAAAGGAGGTTGTGGCAAGGTGGGGGTTGGCCTCTTCTCCCTGTAACTAATGACATGACTAGAGGGAACGGCCTCAAGTTGTGCCAGGGGAGGTTCAGGTTGGATATAAGGAAATTTTTTTCCCCAGAAAACTGATCATGTGCTTGAATGGGCTGCCCAGGGAGGTGATTCAGTTACTGTCATTGAAGATGTTCAACAAACATGTTGTACTAAGGGGCATGATTTATTGGAGAAATACTGGTAATAGATGGACAGTTAAACTGGATGATCTTGGATGTATTTTTCAACCTTGGTGATTCTATGATTCTATGGCGTAGTTGTAAGAGGATTTATCAGGCATTTAAGCTGACAGTTGAGTCTAATTGAAACTTTATGTGCAAATTACTGGCTGCTTTGATACTCCAATACTAGACTTAATTTCCAGATTTGAGGTGTAAGCATGGAGTATAGGAGATATGGACTACATTAAATAAAATGAAAACCACTCCATTCAGTACTTCCAAATTCCTTAAGCAGCTCTGATCACTTTCTACATGGTCAAATTCACACTTTTCACAATCTCAGGAGTCAGCTTTTTCAAGTTATAGGTACTAAATGCAGGTAGGCCAACTTCTCTCACTGAAAAAGTTTTTTTACTTGGACTCTTGGAACTATCACATTTAAAGTCTAATTACCTATTCAAGTACTATTGGTGCACATCTTTTTGCTGCAATCTTAAGTTTTGTTTTCTCTAATCTAGGAGCTGGGAAGAAACAACATCAGAAAACCAGTTGTAAGTATCTCTGTGGAACAATTCTAAACTTGAGAAATTAGACTCTGAAAAGACCTCTTGCCAGGCTGCCAGGAAAGGAGGTTGGCAGGATTTTTTGTATCTTGCCTTGCTGTTTCCAAGCAGAACTCCTGATTGATTCCCCTTTAGCAAGCATATGTAAATACTCATTAGTAACATAATAATCCTTACACTGATGAGCTGATGTGGCTTTTTCCCTCTAGCCTCCTAGTCCTGAAGATCTTTGCATTGTGTGTTTTACCAGTGGAACAACAGGTAAGAGATTGCATGTTGATGCTTCTCTATTAAAACACTCTGTGCTGAAAACACTTACTACCCAGTACAAAAAATGAAATTCCAACAACATAAAGAAGTTAGAACCATATCAAGCCACTACTGCAGTTCTACTTAGGACATTGTCAGTACAAGTGAAGTGCACAAAGATAAAGCTTTTTAGAGCTGAGGGAGGGAAGACTAAGCAAATGTATTTTTTGTAAGGTAGGACAACATATAAGGTCTTAGCATTAAATAAAGAGGGCCTGGTTGTTTAACTGTGTCTGTGTTCTGATCCACAAGGGTTATAGAAACACATTGTTTTAGCATTCTCTGTGCTACTCCTAATTACTCTGGTGTTATAGTAGACATTCCTTTTATGTAATATCTACAGTCAAAAGCACCCAGTATGAGGCATATTTGTGATTTCCTATGACACTGTATGCTGTGACTAAGCCTAATACCAAGATAGCTTGAAATGACTGAGCCAAGCAAGCTATAGGCAACTGATTGCAAGCAGTCAGACCCACAGCTGACTTTGATTTCTCCAAAGGTAACCCTAAAGGTGCCATGCTGACACATGAAAATGTTGTTGCAAATGCTGCTGCCTTCCTTAGAACCATAGAGGTAAGCTATTACTAACAGTCATCTCCAGATTATTTGACTATTATGAAAATTGCTTTACTGTGGGCATTTTCTGCAAACTATTCATTCCCAGTAGACATGCTTCCAAGGCAAAATGCTATTGCAAACAAGTTGTTTTGACCTTGAGTAACTTTTGAGGAGTTATTGAGCCAGACCTATATGCCAGGAGTACTAAACTACCATATTTTTAGTTTGCTGAAACATGAAATTAAACCTGACTTAGTATCCTTCCCAAATTTCACATAGTTACAGCTGCAGATTTTGAAGAGATGATAGATGAGCTTGAGTTGCTTCAGTCTTTTAAAAGCATCTATTTCAGAGTATTCGAATTGGCCCAAATTTTATTCACTTTCTTCTCAAGCAGGCATACAGAGTGTTGATGTGCTTCTTTCTTTCACCTGTAGGACACTATTGAGTGTACAACTTCAGATGTCAGCATATCTTATCTTCCATTGGCTCACATGTTTGAGAGAGTTGTACAGGTAAATAGACTATGTGCATGCTACTGAGACTTTGTAGAATGTACAAACTTGTTGAAAGTAACACTTGCTAGAAGTTATACCTAAATGATGACGACATGTAACGGTCTCCAGGACAGTCTCTTAATCTCCATTCCCAACCCAGTAGTTAAAAAAAGAATGTCTGGTCGTATTCTTTGTCAAATTCTTCTGTTGCCTTGTATTTCCATTTCTAGAGATGTCAAAAGATATCAAAATAGAACAGCTGTTACCAAATGTGTAGGAGTTTGTATTAGTGGTCTTCAACCATAATGTGAAATTTTGTTTGGTTGTGATCATGGACTATACATTGAAGTTGCTTGCCAGTACTTGATCAATGCTTCTGAGCATCTATAAATCAAATTATAGTAAAAGCAATTATAGCTTTCTGTATTTCTTCAAGACCTATACTACTACTGATCACTGGAAATCATGTGGCTTTCCATAGCAAATTATTGTGGCTGACAAAGCTATGGATTATCCTTGGCTAACATCTGGTCAATTTTCAGACTGTGATTTACAGCTGCGGAGCAAAAGTGGGCTTCTTCCAAGGAGACATCAAATTGCTAACGGATGACATGAAAACCTTGAAGCCAACAATATTTCCAGTTGTACCAAGACTGCTCAATAGAATATATGACAAGGTACGTGAGCAACTTGTAGCTAAATTATCTTAATGTTCATGTATTGAAGCAAGTATACATGTTTAAATTCAAGTTGAATGCATCATAACACTACCACTAGGTTAATTATTTCTTAGGAGAAAGAACTCTTTAAAGATCCCTGAAGTACAAGAACAGTTGTGACTGAGATAGGACTGCTGCTGTTCAGAGACAAAGATTATGTTTACTTTCAGAATGAAAACAAACAAAAGCCTATCTAGAAGGATCTAGTCCTTGCTGCTGAAGTACCACAGCACCAACACAAATTAGCATTGCCCCTTGGCGCACCTCCTGGAGCATGGCAGTAATGAAGACAAATCTTAGAGCAACAAAGTAATGCACTGTGCCTCCTCATGAAGAACTGGAGGTATTGCTGTGAGTGTAGACCTGAGAGATACTTTTTTTTCCTGCAGATACAAAGTGGTGCAAACACACCAGTGAAAAAATTCCTGTTAAATTTTGCCGCAACTATGAAGATGATTGAAGTGAAACAGGGCATAATTCGAAATGACAGCCTTTTGGATAAGCTAGTCTTCAAAAAAGTTCAGGTAAGTTCTTCCAAGTGTAAGTAACCTGAGCAACATAATACTGGGAGTTTGATCTGATGGTTTCTAATTCACTTGTAGGAAACCATGGGTGGAAGAGTGCGCATAATGGTAACAGGTGCAGCCCCCATATCTCCCTCTGTCCTGAAATTTCTCAGATCAGCATTGGGCTGCCAGGTAAGCTGAGTTTTTTTCCTTGAAAACCTCTTTGATGGTCACTTGGACATAATGAGTGACACAGCTGTAGTCACCCTCAGTTTCTGCCTGGAGGGACTGCTGTCAGGGTCTTCAGTATTTAGAGGCTTCTTGATTAGGGTTACCTGCAGTAGAGGAAAACTCTGCAGGGCTAATTGACATCAAACAACAGTACTGCAAAAACAACCTCTAGGCTTCAGTAAGAGGAGCAGGGCAGCAGAAATATCAACACACAGCATCTTCAGCAAGTCAGGCAGTTGCCTCTGAGCTTTGTGGCTTATCCTGACAGTGAACAAGCTCCCACTGTGGCACATTTCTGAAAAGAGCGCAGAGAATGAGGTGTTCTTCAGCTATCCAGATCTTACTCTGAACATCTAGTCACACCAATAAGACCAGGAAGTCTGAAATACAATGACACTGTCTTGGCTTTCTTCTTTAGATGGAGACTTGTGCAAGGTAGAGTTTAAACTGAGCTCATTCATATTAGGGGCTGGGTGTTCAAAGGATGTTTACGCTTGCTCACGCAGGTCTTTGAAGCTTATGGCCAGACTGAATGTTCAGCTGGATGTACTTTCTCAATGCCTGGAGACTGGACTACAGGTATGGTAGTTGAGACTTGTTAACTCTTGCACAACTACCAATAGAAAGTGGCACTGAAACTTTAAGTTCAGCAACAAATAAATTCTGGATGCTAAACTTCAAAGTGATGCTTGGTTGCAACAATCACTCATATGCTTAATAGGAATTCTGTGAAAGGAAGCATGGCATATGGTTGGTATGACTGATCAGACAATAAGTGGCTCTGAGCATTGAGGCTTAGCTGCTACTTTTCCTGCATTAAGTGTCTGAAAATGGCAATGTTGTTGAACTTTTGGCACCAGATCCCACTAAACAGTACTGGTTCTTACTAAAGTAGTGAATAGATCCACTAAGTATCTATTATCACATAAGTCTTTCATTTGTAGGGGATGCCTGAGTTCTCCCAAATCATTCACAGATGTGGTCTTTCAAGTTTTATATCATACGAATCCAACTCCAGGATATACAAATTCACAAACTGTAACTTTTTTTCTTTTTTTTTTTTTTTTAAATATTAGGCCATGTTGGACCCCCACTGGTTTGTAATATCATAAAACTAGATGATGTGGAAGAAATGAACTATTTCTCTTCAAACAATGAAGGCGAGGTAGGTACTGACTCCTGTGTGGGTCAGAAAATACTGAAACATAGTATTTGGTGACTAACAATATCCTGTGCTTGCTGCAGGTCTGTATAAAAGGACCAAATGTATTCAAGGGTTATCTGAAAGACCCTGAGAAGACAGCAGAAGCAATTGACAAAGACGGGTGGCTTCACACAGGAGATGTGGGGAAATGGATGCCAGTGAGTAACTGCTTAATATAAGCCATCCCTTGGATTTGAATTCCTTATTAGTTTACAGTACTCTGCAATGCTGGACAAATAAATTCCAGAATAAAAGCCTTACAGGTTACCTTGTTGAACATCCACCATGTTAACTCTAGGCAAAGCTCTAAAGACCAATCAGGTTACAAGATCTTGCATAACGCCTGCTAGGCCAGTAGTTAAGAATATGTCACATATAGGCTAAAGAGCAAAGGATTTTTATTTATTTATTTATTTATTTTTTGCCAGAGAAGAACAAGGAACTGTCTAATCATGTCCTGAGCCAATGGAAGAAATTAGACAGTGTCTTTTATTCTGTAGAGAGCCAAAACAAGTGCCAGGCTAGCATGTGCCCTTCTCACAACTAACTCGTTATCTTCTGCTGCATAGAGAAGCAAGACAGGGATTTGAAACTGATGGCCTCCATCTTTAACTTCTAGAATGGAACGCTGAAGATCATTGATAGGAAGAAAAACATCTTTAAACTTGCACAAGGAGAATACATTGCTCCAGAGAAGATAGAAAATGTCTACATCAGAAGTGTTGCTGTAGCCCAAGTCTTTGTACATGGGGAAAGCCTGCGGGTAAGTAATAGTAAGAGTGAGCATCCTGTAAGATTCCTCCTACAATGAGTTCTGGAAGATCAGGGCACAAACATTAAGGTATACCAGAGTGCTTAAAGAAGATCTGTTCTGACAGCATGATGCTAATAGAAATATCCTTTCTACAACCTTCACATTTTACACAAAAGAAAAAGAGATCTTGGTATCAAGTTGCATTTTGGGTAAAGGTTAATTACATACTTGGATGGGATTAATATGTCATGTGAGCTCTGTGCAGTTGCTCTACTCCTTTACCAGCGAGTAATATTTGCTGGAGTGCTTAGCATAACAAACTGCATGACCACTTTGACTACTGCTGTCAGAACACAGATGAAATCTTTTTAGCTACCTTCCAAATTCTGGAAACATATGAGCATGTAGATCTAGCTTAGTACAGAGAGATTGTTAACTATCAAGTTCTCACCGAGACAATCCAAATAACTCCAGATGTCGGTCCTACTTCTATTTGTTTTCAGTCTTGTTTAATAGGTATAGTGGTTCCTGATGCTGAGACACTTCCAGAATTTGCAGCAAAACTGGGAATAAAGGGCTCCTATGAAGATATCTGCAAAAATCCAGTGAGTGGCCTCACCTTTTCAATGGGTTATAGGTAGATTTTTATTCTGAAATCCAATCATGCATTGCCTTGGCTTCATTTTTTTTACCCACCCTTTTATAAATTAAATTGGCTTAATGCTGTGTGAATTGTGCAAACATCCTTAAAGTGGAAGATGGAACTAATATAGGTGTTCCTGGAAGTTTCAAGGACTGTAACTCTGTATTTTCCAGTGTGAAGATAGGCATGTCCTTGTCATGCTCTTAATGTGAGAAATTTTGAATGCTGAAATATATACATTTATTCTTGCCAACCTCACTTCTCTCTGACTGGGCAATGGTTGTGGTTCTGAGCCAATTCCAAATGGCAGCTTTACCCACACTGCTTCTGTCTCTTCCAGGCAGTGAAGAAAGCTATTTTAGAAGATCTGGTTAGACTGGGGAAAGCAGCTGGCCTTAAGTCCTTTGAACAAGTGAGTACTTTTAAATCCTGCTTGTCACAAGTAGTTGTGTTGCTAATACAATGGCTGGGAAGTCTGTATTCTTGCTGGAATGGGACCTAAGACAGCTGCTCAGGACAACTGAATGCAGTAGGCATGGAAGCATTGGCTGGTTATCTCTCTCTTGACCAAGAAACAGATGGATACATGGGGCAACAGATGCAATTGCTATGGAATGAAATGCAGGTTTCCCACAGACTGACTCTCAGTCAGGAGTTTAATTCCTGCATCAGAGAAGCAGTTTAGTTACTAAAGCTCTTGAGACTGAGTTGTTGTGCTAAGCTTGAGAAGGCTGGGAAGAGCTGTTGCTTATGCTCTAAGTGTCACTTGTGAAACTGTATTCTTTTAATAGGTTAAAGACCTGTACATCCACACAGAGCTGTTCTCAGTAGAAAATGGACTCTTGACACCAACGCTGAAGGCGAAGAGAGCAGAGCTTGTTAAAGTCTTCCAGAAGCAGATTGATGCCCTCTATTCAAGTATGCAGGAATAAGTGACTAATTTAAATTAAACTTCATGGAGTACCTAAACAAATCTGTAACACTATGTGACCTCTGGAGAACACAAGCGTGAGTGGAAGGGAGCAAGGAGAACTTGAACGTGTTGTTTCTGGCATCCTGTGAAAAATGACTTTCAGATGAAGATGGCTACAGTACAACTGGTGGTGACTGGCAATATCCAGTCTTGCAGGACTGAGCATCAAATCTCCAGGCAAAGCCAGAACTTCATTTCCCTGGGCTGTGAATGAAGCACACAAACACAGAAGAGCCTCAGCCTTTACAAGGCAGCTGTTTTCTTGCTCCAACTATCACCTCCATTCTGAACTTCTGTGGCTTAATCTGCAATCAGACTGAACTCTTTCATACGGTTGTGTTGTGGATGGGGGGAGGAGGAAGGTGGTTCACAAAGAAAGTGCAGGAAGAATACACTTCAGTTTTCCCTCAGGATGGTAATACTTCTTCAATGCACCAGTCTCAACTTGAGCCCTGACAAGAGGAATAGGAGCTTAACATCTGCTCAGCAATAACAAAATGAACTTCCTGCTCCTAGCCTCGGACTGCACCACTGTAGGTAGTTTTTAATGAAAGTGTGATTAGTCTGGCATAAAATGGTTAATGAAATACATGTCTAAACCAAACATGATTCATGCTTTAGGAGGCACTGGTTCAGATTTTTGTTTGTTTAGCACACGTTCTCAAATGCAACGGCAGTTATAAAGCCAGTACACTTACAAACTTATGAGCCTAGTAACTCAAACTCAAACTTCTCAAGGTTATAAAATGCGATAAATTGCAACTGTAAACTCAAACCGAAGCCTGTGTGAGTAATTTGCGTGTTGTTGTTTTTTTTTTTGCGGCAACCAGACTTTCAGCTGCAGCCTTATTGCTGTCTGGTCAAGGATATCTTCCTTCAGCTATTGTGCCGTAGCTAACTTGTTTCCCAGCTGTCATGGCTTGGCTGCATCTCCAGCAGCATGAGGCAGTAAGATAGGGCAAGACAAGACACTGCTCCTCTAATCAGCTTTCTTTTCCATGTAGTAAGGCAATATTATGTCAAAGCCTTCAGCATAAACTCATTCCTCTAGCTCAACTTGTCCTATAATAAACACAATGCCTTATTTTAAAGCAAAATAAACCTCATTAGTTTCTTTAGAAAACTGCTTAGGCAAGTGAGTACTGTCATCCTTTATCTTGATGGGGTTCTCAGAGAGTTAAGCCAATCTTCTTTCTGTTCTTGTAGTAGTAGTTTGGACCAGTTCGCTTTTTTTTCCTTTTAAAGGTAATGCAACTCTAAGAAGAATGTAACATGGAGGAGTGCTTCTCTGTATCAGCTCTCATTCTCCGACAGATTATTACAGCAAGTGCCTGTTCCTCTCGGTATTTAAGATGTTTTTGGTTAGATATTTAAAACTGAAAGCAACCAGTAGGCTTGTTGGTCAGGAAATAACCAGCCCCCGTGAAGCATCTGAAGCTTTAATTAATAATAACTTGCTCTTGTTTCAGAGTCTAAGCTCAGTTCTGTTTCTAGTCTACGTCCAAAGATATTGATGTTTTCACACAACCGCTGTGTCACTTAATAGGTACATTCAGCATAATTCTTAACTTCAGAGTCTAAAGACCCAGAATCTGGAACACATGTAACGAACTGTGCTGTGTTTCCTTAAAGCGAAATGACTTAAAAACTGCTGATGCCTTAATCTTTTGGCTGATGCTGGACTGGTGAAAATGAAAGACGAACCAGAGAGAAGAATATAAACTTAAAATGGTTCTGGGCTCTGATGAGCAACTCAGCTGGGGGCAGTAAATCTATTGCAACTGAGATCTGTATCAACGTGAGGCTGAATGCTGTGATGCTGCCTGCTGCAGTGTCTGGAAAGTACTTTGTTCACTTTAACAAGTAAAACTTCCCCACCAAGATTAGTTTGGAGGTTGAAGCCCACCCAGCACACTGTTGTGGCCCTTCAACTAGCACTGTTCAGACATGAATCAGTGATTCCTTCAGCTTAAAGAGAGCTCTTCAATCCTACCTTTCCCTTTTTGAAGAGAAGTTAGAGCTATAATGAAAAAAGTGGAGAGCATTAGAAAGCAAAAACATGTATTCTACAGTCCATTTTAGACTGTTTAGAATAGAATACAGAAGACTGGAAAAATACTTCTAAGATCATCAAGTCCAACCATCAACTCATTCTGGAGCAAATCTCCTGGGCATGCTGTGGTTCAGTATGGAACAATCTTGGTGTGCAAAATTCTGCTCCAATTCCACTCTGATGCTCTTCAAGCACAAAATGACATTCGGTTCCTATAAGCAAACCAGTTTAAAAAATTTCACCCCACCACTCCCAATAGCTAACATTCAACTGGGATCGTTAGTGCTGCCCACTTGTTCCTATTACACTAACTGCTGTCAATATAGATAGCAGCATAGTCAAGATCAACAGCTCCTCACAGCTGGAAGACAAGCTTATTCTTGCCATCTTTCTTTGGCTCTAGACTTCAGAGATGCAGAACAGAAAACACTCCAGTGAAGACTAAGACCATATACCGTGCAGTTTACAGGCCTTCATAGTAATTTCTGCTTACGTTCCAAAACAGCATAGAATTTACCCACTTGCTGTATTCTCCTCTCAGCTCTTGCTAACAGGGAAACTAGAAGTGTAACATATTCCTATACCACTAAGGAGTAGCGCTTCTAGGAAATTATAGTGCTGTGATTTCAAGAGGGGAAAGCAACCTGCTTGCAGAATACTGAAACTGAATGCTAGCTCCACATTACCACAGCTCAGAAACAGCTTAAGATTATGGCTCACCACTACCAGTAATGCACAGAAGGCTGGAAGGTAAAAAAAAAAAACAACAAAAAGCCTGGCTAGTGCTAGAGGTAAACAGCCTCAGCAGCAGCACAGAGTACCAGTTCTGGCTTGTATGTTATGTAGTTATTTCTGTATACACTTAGTATTGTCTAAGAAATACTTATCTGCTTGAGATAACTTATGCAGGTGGAGATAAACCAGGTGTTAGTTTAGAACAATCATTTACAAAAACTCCCAACTTCTGATATGGAACCAGTCTAAGCCATGTGCTGCACTTACATTCTGAAATCTTTCAGCCGGTACAGGTAACTTTTTTAAGGTCGTTCTTTCTAATAATCCATACCAGATACTACATAAAAATGTTTTAGCCAAGGTATTCATCACTTAGTGACTACACTTACAGAAGTTTTCTCTCTTGGAAGTAGTGCTTCTCTTCAGTCTAAGATGGATCAGCATCTCCAGTCCTTTGGATACAAGCTCATATTTCAGAGAGAGCAGAGATGAGCTGACTTCTTCTTATAGCAAGAGCTGCAGTCTATCCAATTTAGAAAACAGCTTGTGAGATGTTTGCTTCCCAATCAGTACACCTTTCCATGCCTATAAACAAGTTCTTATAAGCTCTAAGAACAATTAAATCCACAAGTAAATATGAACGTATTATTTATTTGAGGTGGATAATTCACATCATTAAAAGTCACGGGTAACAAATGTTATCTTGAATTTGAATTAGAGATTTATTTTGTATTTTTCAGGGGGCAGCTTCAAAGAAAGTAAAATACGAGAGATATGTATCACGCATCACAACAGATGCAGTTGTGGAAAAAAAACTAAAAGATGGTTCCTCAGAATGCAGTTTAAACAGTAGAAAGAAAAGAAACGTGACTTGGGATGAGAAAAATCCATCTTGAAGGCAATCCACTGAATGGCTTCTTCAGTTATTTATTGTCAAAAAAGAATGCAAACCATGGCACAGGCATATCCAACCCTTTCAACTGTGAGGAAAAGAAAATCTTGCTCCAACATCGTCATTGCATAAGTCTAAAGTAATATACAGAAATTTTCAAGTAAAGGATTATGGTCCGAAGTAAAAAACTCCATTTCTTATTAAAAAAAAATGAGAAGGCTATCTGCTTTTCTTCTCTCCATCCACTGGTTGATCCATTTCAGAGTCATATTGGCATTTTTCCACACATTTCCTAGGGAACCAGCCTCGTTCTCTTATTCCACCTTAAGATACGAAAAGTTACATTAACTTGGAACAAAATACAACCCACTATTTAAGATAGACACAGGACTGAAAGAGACAGCAAGAAATTACCTAATTTATTGTCTGCTCCAAGGCAGCATATAAAAGTCGCCCCTAACTTATTTGTCCAAGGATGTAGAGTCTTTCCTGCTGCTTAAGCTGTTTTCATACATCTCCAATATTTCCCAGTACTCTACTTTCCTTGCTGTTAGACAATTTTCTCCTCACATCCAATGTGAATCTTTCACAATTCCTCTTTTACTCCTGAGAAACTCAGGAAGCAGCTAACAACCTGCTCTACAACAAACCTTAATGCAACTGATGTCTGTTTGTACATACCCTGGCTTTCTGCTATCTCTTTTTCCTCTCCAGTTAAGGAACCCAAACTCTTTCAGCTTTTCCGTATAGGTCTAATTTTCCAGTGCTCCAAATATTCTCATTGTTTCCCACTCAACCCTCTACATCTGATCTTCCCTTTTCTGGAGATGTACCAAGATGTTTGCTTGTATCGGTACTTCAGCCAAATTTCTGAAAACATTAAGTGGGATGGAAGGCTTGCTGCATGCATTTGTGAAGCTAGCTGCTTTTTCTTTTTGCATATGTTGACTCATCCTAAGATTATGATTGCCTGCTTTTCAGAACTGCTACTTAATCGTTATTATTTCCACCTTTCTTTATGAAGCTAGTTATTCCTGTCTATTTATAGCATTTTGCCACAGTGTTCACAAATCTCATGATATTTTTGAAGTCCAGTGCTCCAAATGTTATTTTGAGTTCTAATCCAGACTTTCAGTACATACAATGTCTTTCATCCAGACTTAATTTCACATGCAAAGTTAAAAAAAAAAAATGACTATATTTAGCACAGATATCTCCTCCTAACCTTCACAATACGAACTACCATCAAACTCATTTCATTGACATGTTTATGTTTGGTGTTTGAAAGCACTTCCAGCTCATGGAGGTATCCAGCTTCCCATGACAAACATGGATGGTTTCAACATCGTGACTGCTGGGTGCCTCTCTTTTGCCAACAAGGAACGTACATGCAGTGCATTCACAGTTGTTTGGAAAAGATAATGGAAAGCAGTGCTCTCTTGAAGGGAAGTCTGTCAGGTATAGTTTTTGCTAAGACCTTCTTCTTTTTTGCAGTAGAAACGTGAAAATTACCAGTTCAGTTTACTGTGATACTGTCTCTAAACAGTCCATCGAGAATCTTTACTGTCTTTGACAGCTGTGGCTGCCTAGCAATGTAAAGGCATGTCAGTGTCCTTGGAATTGATCCCAAACCCAACATCTCATTTTTAAGGCATAGAAAGATTAAGCCTAACTCTTATACATACAGGGGAGATTTACATAATTCTGAACATATTTAAGAATCAATATTCAAATATCAGTATTTCTGAAAGATTCACTTAATGTTTAGCATTTATCAAAACTGTCAGATCTACTAAATGTAAACAGTAAAGACTGTGGATGTGGCTTTAAAGAGAAGAGGGGTTAATGCCATTAAAGTAAGTCATCCTACATTTTGAGTACTGAATACATGATACTCATGTTTCTATCCAGAAGCTAGACATCTATAAAGTTGATTTGCAACTTTTTAACAGAAAAAAATGAAAATAACTGTTTCATACCATCACCAGCTGAGTTAAGAATCTTCTCACCATACATCCAGTGTCTAGGGAAGAAAGTGTAACAGGTAATTAGACATCAGAACTCATCTGAATATTGCCTTTAACAAAACAGAAAAGTGTGGAGCCACTAACTTTAAGCCTCTTGTGGCTAAAATCAGATCCCCTTTACTCAGTGCAATTCTAGGTTCTTCAGTACATGGCGTTGTGAAGAATGTTTTAACACCTTTAGTCACAGGGCAGCAAACACCACTGTAATCTTCTATGGCTCGATACCGCACCTACAAATTTGAACAGAACATGGCAATGTATTACACTGTGGGGAGTTATGGCCTTGCTGACTGTTTTGTACCAAGAGTCACTCAAAGCATCCCATTAGATTTGAGCATAAATGACCACTGATGTGAAAGAGACTTAAAATTCCCAATTAACTGCTTAACAACCAAATACAGAGTCATCTTTATTAATAGGAAACTAAAGAGCAAATGCAAAGAAAGCTAAATTTTAAGTTTAATTAAGCAGAGGTTACAGAACACTTTGAGTGGAAACACAAAGCCTTTGTTAATTGCTATGTTTAAGAATAATGAAAAGAAACATTATCAGTGATTAGGAAATTCCTAAGTGATGTCAGATCACAAACATCGCAAGTACTTACACTTCTTACTCGCTTGTCTGCTTTCTGTTTCAGTTGCTCTATCTATAAATGATTACAAATAAAAATTTAGTCAGTGTTTAATTTGAGAGGACTTGTGTGTATTCAGCACAAAATGAAGTTAAGTACTGAAACCATTAAACAAACACAGAGAAATGTATTTAGCATTTAAAAACACTCACAAAAGCATGTTAGCCTATCAAAAATGGCAGAAAATCTGACAGAACTCCTGCTCCTTAGTCTATTCTAGTTACTTTAAAATCCGGTACATTATTGCAGAGAAAGGCAAGGGATAGTGGGGAAGATTAACCTGAGTTAACATCGAAGATCAATTACCGTCAAACTGTATCGATGACAGCCTTCTCTCACTGGCCAGTCCAGGCCATCTCCCTCAGGAATCCCAGACCACGTAAACACTTGCTTGAAGTTCTTCCATTTGCTTCCCATATCATATGGAAAAATAAAGGTTTCATCTGTTTGGTAGTACTGGATTCTGTCTTTGGCCTGGAAATAAGGAAATACAGCACATAAAACACATCTTACAAACTATAGTTGAGCAGCAAATATTAAGAAGGCCAGGTCACTGGCCCTGTGTGGATCTATGAGCCACAAAGGTAACCATTTTGGGACAAGAATGGAAAATTCCCACCACACTAACCTAGACTTTTAAAACTACTCGCAACTAGATGAGACAACTGTAGCATTTAGAAGTGTTTGTAGTTTTGTAGTCAGTTGGCAATACTTCTGATCAATCCACTCCAAGCCTTAATTTTATGCCTTTTTAAAGGCTTATGCCTCACTATTTCTCAGTTAAACACAAAGACTTCCACAACTCAGGATTTTCTGCTTAACGATTGCAAACATAATTCAATACTTAGTGTGTTTATCTCCCTTCAAGGAACTGAGTATAAAGGTATCCATTAAATATTAAATTTTCTGCATTAGTGAATGCTCCATTCTTTCAGTAATAGTGACATCTAGTGGAACAATGGAAGAATTTGTTCTATGTAGCAGTAGTATTGGTTATTAAACACATATGCATATACATTGCAGTCTGTGTTGAGTCTTCAGAAAGGACATATTGTCTATATTTGACAAAAATTTCTATAGATTATTCCACATTTAATTATATAGTTGTAACAGAGTTTCACTGTCCAATTACTCAAAGGTCTACAGACTATGATCCAGCTAAGCTAGACACTGTGCAAAGAGACAGCACTGCAATAACTAGGTACACATATATGCTCAAGATTCTACTGATAATCTGACACAGAACAGGATGAAAAGAATAGTAACAAAACATTTGTTCGTAACTTGGTGGCAGCAAAGTATTTTCTTAACAGCCAACTTTTGCTTTTGCCATGCTATATTTCTTTTGAAAAATACTGTGAAATTCTCTGGTGATATCAATGAGAAATTTCAGAAGATGAGATGAGCCATCTCACTGGTTTTCAGACTTCTTTTAAAATGAAGGAAATTCTCCCAAGTTTAATCAGAGAAATAGGAAGTAAAGAAAATCATAAGCCAAAATCAGCCATCTAGAATGGGTAGGGAAATTGGACAATAAAAGACACAGATGGACACAACCACGTAGAAGAAACAATAACAGCTTAAGTTACCAATGAAAAAAAATCCTTATTTTCCAGGTAGGTAAGCAAAGTCCCCTAAAAACAAGTGCTTTTCTAGGGTCACCCTGAATTCCTCATATTAAATGAGTGTTGCAGTGACAACTTTGGTTCAAATCTGGACAGGTGAAAGAAGAAATTAATAGATACAGAGAATAAACTTTGTTAACAACACAGGACAAGGCTACTGTAATAAAAGCCTACCTTTTCTTCAATCCAGGACTCGATTGAAGTTTTGTTTGTCAAAATGACTTTCATCTAAATTAAAATAAAGTGTTAGATGAAAATAGCATTTTTTTCTGCAGAAATACATTAGCTAGGCAAAGAAAACTTCATTTAACAAGCTAGATTCAACTTTGGACAACAGAACAATTGCTTATAAGCTTAACACAAACGTGAAATATTCAAAATTAATATTCAGCATGGATGTATGGTAGTGCTATCCTCCAGAATTACACACTGCAAGAGATATCATATAATATTTCAGTTTATGCTAAAATTGTCTATTTTTTTTCATTCCAAAGGTCTCAGACTTTTCAAGCAATGTACCAGGTATACTTATTCTCACTATCACTATACTATTTTCACAGACAGGGACAAGACTCCCCAAAATACCAAGTATTGGGTATTTTGCCTTTTCCAGAACAGGATTTACACAGCACATCTCATCTTTTCTTTTTTTATTAGATTTTCACTACAAAGTTCTAAGGAGGATAAAGCAGCTAAAAAATCTTGAGAAGTAACACAGCTACATAAGCTCTAAACAAGTGCTCCTATTGTAATTCTGAATTCTGTTTCTGCTCTGCAATCAATACCGGTAACAAAAGAGGTGAAAGTCACATCTTTTAACTTGTTTGTAATAGAAGCCATAAGCTTACCTGAATAATAAACAGCATACCAACGGCAATTGTTGTTCCTAATGCCAGTCCTAAGGCAAATAAAGATGCAGCAAATGCAGACAGTCCGAAGGGAATAATGTTTCGAGGGTCTCTTTTGGCTGCACTCATGTCAATTTTCACAGAACTCCACCCAAAAGATATCTGCAAAGGGAAAGCATTCTTGTTCAGGCCTGAAACATAGTAACTGATGAAACAAAACTAGTAACCTATAAGTAATCTGAGTCTGAATGTATGTGCTCAACCTCTGATAGGCTTATAATGCAAGTGGAATAGACAAAATATTGTATGTCTTCACTTTTATATATTTATATGATAAATATATATTTATAAAACTATGTTTTATATAAATATATAAAATGTTTTCTATTGTATATTATATACATATTCAAATGATTTTTCTTGTTCTAATTTTTCCTCTTCATTCTGTGTTGAATAGAAAGCAAAATCAAAATCACTATCTTGCAAATTCCACAACAAACTAGGCCTAAAATCTGCAGCAAAAATCCAGACTCTGAGTATGCCACAGAACATTGAACAGTTTCTAGGAGAAAACATGTGCACAGCACAGTAACCATTTTCAATGGAAATGCTATAGGTTTTCCTCTGAAAGCTTCTGCAAGTAGCAGTTCTCACTATTACTGCTCTGCAAATACAGCACAGAGCAGTTATCTGTTAGACTGAGTTAATGTTTTCAAGCTTTTCAATGCAACCACAAAGGTTAAAATTCAAAGCTCAAAATCTTAACCATAGATCTGGAACGAGGGATGTATTCCACA
>PPHD01011617.1:0-18682 GCA_002909625.1 Bambusicola thoracicus
ATCGAAAGTACACGAATGTTTTCTGCAAGGTCTTTGCTATCATTTCTTGTGGTTCACAGTCCACAGCTGCAGAGTTGGAGTTATTAGAATTATATTCTGGCAGGTAAGAGGAAAACAAATTATCTCCTGTCTTACAACAAATTACCCTGCCTGTTACAGGCAACAGAAAAAACTTGCCAGAACTATTGCTTAAGCCAACAATTCACATGCATAAGCATTTCTATAAACAAGCCTGTATGATCCCTCACAATGCAGAAATGGATATTCCACAGCTATTTCATTTTTAGCCCATTATTTAAAGAATGCAAGAATATATTTTGTGAATTTTTCATAACCTGTAGTAGTTTATTTTCAAACAACACAGTTGAGGCAGGCTATGAGTGCAGGAAGACAAGAAATCAATTTGCAGTAATTTGAAAAATGTTCAAAAGAAGTCACTTTGCAGTAACCTGAAATACATTCAAGAAAGAACTGACATAGTCAATAGTAACACAGCAGAATAAATATATGAAAAAAAAAGCAGAAGTGAGTGAGCAAAAAATTATTCTAATTCTAGCAAAAAACCAACAACACAGGAGAACTGTGAAAGTGCAGTGACATCCAGTCATGCCAACGGTAGTGTGTTGTTGGGTGGAAGAAGACGGAGACAACAACACACGGCCATGAGACCATCAACTCAAGGAACAGCTCAGTGCCTGCAGAGGTTGCTGAATATACGCATACAAAGGAAGTGAAGAAGGTTCTAAGATGTAGCCAGTATCAAGGTACAGTTTCCTAGCCTGGAGTCACTCCTGATTACGAAGAAGTGAAAGAGGCAAAAATGATGCTTTCCATAATGATGGGGAAAGTTGAGGCACTGTGAACAAACAGCTCAGTGAGCGTGGTTCTTCTGCTTCTTCGCTACCCTTTTTGCTCCTAACATGTAGGGATATGAAAAGACTGCAACGTTGTTGTGCTGTGGTCAGCTTTTGTGTTGATCGTCAGCTTACAGCTTGCTTAAACATTTATCACTATATCACTTTTCCTGACTTAACCTGAATTGAGTCTTCTGCTCAGAACAGTTACGGATATTACGTTTAAGTTAATTCAGCTGAAAACAGGTAGTAAGTTTAATTACTGGGATCAAGAATTGTTGATAATTCAAGACTAAGTCAATACCGAACCTTGCTGTTATTCCAATCAAACTGGGATTATTGAAGGAAGCAATCTGATATATAACTTATATAAAATATTACATGTTGCTTAAGTTTATGAATAAGAAGCCATTAATAATTAGAACAAAACTATTACCACCAAAAGCAATGCTAAAGATTTACAGAGTAATTCAAATTCATTGTGATTGGATGCACTTCCCCCTAAGTGAGTGTAACTGAATCCACCTTCTGATTTTTAGGATCAGAATTTGGTTTTAGCTCACTACTGCTCCTGCCAATTTTATTTTGTGCAGTGTTTTAAATTATTGTGTTATTGTAATCAAGTAATAAATACTTTAACCTACTGAGCTTTGAAACAATTATGTTTTCTTCAAAGTTCTGTGGAGAAGCTTGGGAACATTAGAGCAAGACCTACCTACTGCCTCTGTCAGTATCCTTAGGAGCATGCTGTTTTCTAGGCTTATTTCCTTTTGAAAAATGATGCTGAAGTCTGGCATTTGTACTTACAGAATCTGAAGTGACTGAGCAGGCACCCATTCCTAATGCTGCCCAGTTATTTGACATCCACTTTAGATAACCTTAAATTGCAGATCTTCCAAACAAAGTGAAAACTTTTACCAAGCATATTCTTAAGAACATTTTCCTTTTTTAATTTCTGTGGTGATAATTAGCAGTTACTTCTTGTGATATATGGCACACCACAAACACTGTTGGATGCCAGTCTGATGCAGTGCTTTTGGAAAAAAGCAAACTAATTCCCAGGCTAAAACAGGGCCTCAACAATAGGGAAAGCAAACCTTTTCAGTGTAGCTCTCTCTAAGTAAACATACACTCGAACAGGGAGGACAAAGAAAATTAAGCATGAAGGTGCTAAGACATGTACTCTGTATAACTTGCATCCAGCATTTTGTGTTCTGTAGCAGACAACTAGATATTTTAAAAATTTGAACAGATTGTTAGTCTGTTTTAATACTGAAATGGCTATGAAACAAAGAAAAAAAAAAACTCTACAAATGTTTTGGGTTTGCTATGCACAAAAAGCATTACTAAATTTGTAGATGTTATAATATAAACAAATAGCTCCTTTGGGATATGAATATTCAAAGAGCATTTTTTCAAAAACAGGAGAAGAATGGCTAGCAATTTTCTGTGTTACACAAAAATTACTTTTTTATATAGTATTATTTGCACCACGGCCCTGGAAATTCAGAAGTCTTCCTTTGCTGTCAGTGATTTTTGGCTTGGCTATCAGAATGCTGAAAGGACTTCAAAGGGAAAAGACATCTAACTGACATTTTTGCATTGCTGTAAGTAAAGACACTCTTTTGTGATTGTGTCTAACATTATGTACAACCATTACTACTAGCTATCTTGCTTGAACAGAGTAAAAACTGTTCTGCAAAGAAGCTAAGGGAGTATAATACAATTTAATCTACATAAGGTGTTGTACTATCATACTGTATGTACCCTGTGAATAAAATAGCTTAGGGAAACAACTGACACGAATGCGGAAAATCTCATATTTTGAAATGCCTTTATTTGGTTGCCAGTCCTTCATATTTTAAAAGGAAATAAATTCGATAGAAACATATCAAACAGAATCCCACACCAAATCAAAATTTAGATGACAGGACTATTTTGCACGTTTTAGCAAGAATCCCACATATGATAAGGATATCAAATCACTGTCAGATAAACAAGTGCAAACATTAAGGAAAACATAAAGAATGTATATTCTGGCACTTCAGTGTCAAAGTTATTGTCTTGTCTTAAATCATATGTGCTGTGCTTGTCATAAAGACAACACAAAATGCTTCTGTTATTTTAAGAGCTTAGTTGTGATTTTCTAAATATCTTTAGTTATTTTGGATCAGGTTCTGGCTTAGAGAATTTTGATGAGAGTTCTACTTTTGTTAATTGCATTGTTCCTTCTCCCTGTATAGATTTAAAAAACCATCAAGCATTACTAACTGTGAAACCAGCTTCATGATCATCTCTGAGTATTAATTACCAACAATTTCTAACTTCGGAAATTCTCAATCCAGTTTAGTCTCATGAAATGGAAAAGCACTATCAGCATTGTTTTCCGAATCACAGAATCATAAGATTGGAAAAGACCTACAAGGCCATCTAGTCCAACTGTCCTCCCATCACCATTACTATCCACTAAGCTACTTAAAACATTTCTCATAGCATCTTGTCCAGATGCCTCTTGAACACTCCAGGGATGGTGACTCCACTTTCATGGGCAGGCGATTCCAGTGCCTGACCACCCCCTGAGAAAAAAAGTTTTTCTTTATACCTAATCTAAACTTTCTCTGGTAAAAACTTGTGGCCATTTCCTCCAGTCCTACTTGATGCCTGGCAGAAGATGCCAACCCCCACGTCATCACAACCTCCCTTCAGGAAGTTGTGGAGTGCGATGGGGTCTCCCCTGAGCCTCCTCTTCTCCAGACTGAACAATCCTAGCTCCCTCAGCTGCTCCTCATAAGACTTGTGCTCCAGACCCCTCACCAGTTTTGTTGCCCTTCTCTGGACAAGTTCCTGGGTCTCAGTGCCTTCCCTGTAGTGAGGGGACCAAAACTGAACACAATACTCAGGGTGTGGCCTCACCACTGCTGACTATAGAGGGATGATCACCTCCCTGCTCCTGCTGGCCACAGTATTTCTAATGCAGGCC
The DNA here is from genome assembly GCA_002909625.1 of Bambusicola thoracicus. Taxonomy (NCBI): domain Eukaryota; kingdom Metazoa; phylum Chordata; class Aves; order Galliformes; family Phasianidae; genus Bambusicola; species Bambusicola thoracicus. The sequence continues at coordinate 3,835 of PPHD01011617.1, forward strand.
AGGATGCCATTAGCTCTCTTGGCCATCTGGGCACACTGTTGGCTCATGTTCAGCCGACCATCAACCAACATCCCCAGGTCCCTTTCCTCCTCACAGTCATCCAGCCACTCTGACCCAAGCCTATAGCACTGTATGGGGTTATTGTGGCCAAAGTGCAGGACTCAGCTCTTGGCCTTGTTGAACCTCATCTCATTCACCTCAGCCTAATGATCCAGCTTATCCAGATCCCTCTGCAGGGCCTCCTAGTGGAAACTAAAGAAAGAAGAGTTTAAGTGTCTTTCCCAAATTCACAGAATGCCCAATTACTGATAGAAATGATGGAAAATCTGAGCAATAATTTTCTAGATACGTGAAGAAAAAAAAAAACAAGTTTTTTTTGCTTGTTTGCTTTTTTGTTTGTTTTTTTTTCTCCTGCAAAACTGCGTAAAATACAGAACATTCTTTGGATTAATTTCATAAGACTTATCAGTTTTCAAAACTATTACAAATATATATAATATCATTTACTTAGAAAGAAATGTGGCACTTTCATTCGTTCAGCTCCTTGCTTTTCCTTTATTTCTGCCTCTTCAACATTTTCATTTTTGCCTTCATTTATCTCTTAGCTCTTTTTGAAATTGAAAGACCTTCTGCTTTCTGACTGCAACTTTTTCATCTGACAGCCTTCTATGATAGCATTTTATTTTGAACCTTAATAAAATCTTATGTGTTTCCAACATATCCTTTTTTTCAAAATAACTCAAGTTTTCATTTGGTTCTAATTCACCATCTCCAATAAGATGGACATAATTTCTCAAGAAAAAAACCAACACCCACATACTTAACTTACATAATATCAATGCTCTAAATTTAGAAGTATAAAGAATAACTTGAAGATGATGACACCACTCTCCAAGTTACTGTGTAGTGAATACAGTAATAAAAGTAAAGCATTCACAGAATTGACAGGTAATCTACAAATAATAGGAAACAGTTGCAGAATGTTCTGGGTTTATATAATATCAGAACACTGAGAGAAAACAAGATGAAAGTTGCCGAAATACAGAGCATTTCTTTCCAGAGAGGTATACAGCAAAAGTAAAAGAGTTCAGGGGACATGTATTGCAACATCACACCTCCATGGGTGGCTGGAGTCCAGTAAGGTGTTCTCTTCCACACATAGATCAGGACTGGAAAAACACTGAGAACACTGAGTCTTAGCTCACAGGGTTGGAGAAGCCTAAGACTCCTGATCTCTTGCACAGATCCTTTTCCTAAATACAAAGCAGTCTTCTCAGTTACTTGCCCTTTAATGACAGTACAAAGATGAGCAAATCACAACAATATGTTGGAGCCAGGTTACAAAACGTAAGGGATGTTGGCATCTTGCCCAAAATACATGAGCAATTTAAAGCGACTACACTGAGCTATACATTGCCATATGTTTCCAGATGAATTGATACCTTTTCAGACCAATTTAATCTCACTATTCGTACCCCGTTTTCTTTAATCTGTATGATCTCAATATACAAAACTGCAACAATAACCACATAAAATAAAGTGGTCTGTATCACATACATTTTTAGACAAGAAGCTGGATACTTCAGAAGTACTCTGGAACAAATTACAGACAATTCAGTGATGAACTGGAATTGCCACTGAAATATTTCCACAATTTCAACACTGTCCCCCATACTTAAAACTAGTGAGATTACACTCTCTTATTTGCAGAAGAGAACCTATTTTTGAGCAGTATTTTCTCATACGGGGTTGAAGCCCAGGTGTCTTACTTACCCCAGCTGTCCTATCCAACTTGGTAGAGTAGTGTTGTTTTCTTGCTTTCTGAACCCTCAGAGGAAACTGAACAGGCAGCTTCTTCAGCTGTTGGCTACTGGCCACTTAGGAGCAGAATGTCAGGGCATAAGGCAGTGAAGGTTGGGTACAGACTGTCTAGAGGGTCGTCAGTTGTAAATGAAAAATTGCTGCTTTCAGAACATATATGAGTAATTCCTGGTATGTTGCTCCATGTCAAAATCAAAGCAACCAAGATTGTCCAGTCATAGCTGGGATTTATCATACTGATAAATGCCCTAAAACAAATTCCCAGACAGACTTGTGTGGAAACCAGGGTAACTGGTTTCAGGGATTACTCCAGTACTACTGAGTTTTCTTTGCTACTATTTTCAGAGAGATTTTCTGTCAATTCTACCACCAGAAAACTAAAATAAATAAATAAATAAATGAATAAATAAAAAAGAGAGAAATTATGATCAAATTAGAATAACTAAACATTCTTCAATAAGGAAAAGAAGTTCAACGTGGTACAAATACTGAAGGATTCTTTCTACTTCTCTCACGGTGCACAAGAACTCTGAAATAAATCTGCAATCATTTTTTAAAATAGAAACTGCTATGTTACTATGCTAGAGAAGCTTAACAGGGGCTAACATTTGCGCTGAAGAAACAAAACATTTGATTTTTGCTTATTTAGAGAATTTTGTAGCCACAAAAATGAAAGAGGAATAAAATGAGGCCATTTCCAGACCAGGCATGCTGGAAACTAGCAAATGAATCTATATCAATGAGTCATACGTGAACAAGGTTCTCTCTCTGTTCCTCTCTCACTCTCTTTTCCTGAAGGAAATACAAAATCCTTATGACACAGAAACATTTGAGATGTGATTAATTACTTCCTCAGACAGGTATTGCCTATGGCCTGAGGAAAAAAAAAAAAAAAAAAAAAAAAAGAGAATCACTGTAACTCCTTCTGGGGCAAGAATTTAACCAAGTAATGTCACATGAAAGAAACATTTTCTTTTATGTCTACACCCTTACAAATTCAGAAAGTACAGACAAGTAGAATGGAACTAAATTACCAGCTAAACAAGTTTATCTGTTGCAGTTGAAGGACTTTTTCTCTTCAAAAGTAATGGGAACTTGAGTGTGAAGTAGATTAAAAGAAAAAAAAAAGTATACTATGTTGCTAACAGGAAGGACTGTCATGGAAATTTATTCCAATAATGGAAGAGAAAGTTTAATCCTCTAAATAAATTTGGGAGCTTCAGCAAGCAGAAAAACATTGGTAAGAAGAGTGTATTGAGTCTTCCTCATAAATAAGAGGGAGAGAGCGTTCAACATCAATGAAATGTGTGATATCAGCAGAAACATGATAAGAGAAATGCAAAAATAAATATCATTTTTCTATCCAATTAAGAATACGAATTAACGGAAGATTAACAGAAGTTTCTGAAAAATCTTCTAATAAGCACAGTCAAGATAAGAAATTTAAATTTCAGATGAAGCACAATTTAAAAAAACCATCATTTCACATGTGATATCTGTGACAGCAGTGACTGTATTCCAAAATTTTTCCAAAATGTAAGCATTCTGAATAAATTCTGAGAAGAACATCTGGTCAGGATTTCAAAGCTTTGCAGATTTCAGCAGGTTCTCACCTTGCTGAAACTGCTGATAGTAAGGGTGGAAGTAGTTTGAGCTCTTCATGTTAACAAGAATATCTGTCAATTTTCCATATAAAATGGTTGACCAATATTTAGAAAAAGAACAGTGAGAAGTGCTTCTGTAAGTATACTGGTGACAAAGGAAAGATTGGTGAACAAGATGGCAGATGTTACGGAGGACAGGGAAAATGCCTAATTACCGAACATCTTTTTTGACTCAGCCTTTACCACCAAGACCTGCCTTTAAGAATCAGAGACTATCTTGAAAGGCTAGAGCAAGGAAGAGGCAGATTCTAGCCCCCTGTTCATCTTCTTGGTGGAAGGGGATCAGATTCAGACTGGGGAATACTTAAGCAACCTGGACATATATAAGTCTGTGAGTCCCGATGGGCTGCTGGCAGATGTCACTGTGAGACCAGTTTCTAAACACTGGAGGAAAAAGCAAATGTCACTCCTACCTTCAAGGAAGGATGAAGAAAGACCAAGGGAACTCTGGTTGAGTCAGGCTTGCTTCACTTTCTAGGAATGTGATGAGTAGCTAATCCTGGAAAACATTTTCTAGAGAGAGAGCAGTGGATACTGTATTCCTGGCATTCAGTAAGGCCTTTGACACTGTGTCTAATAAGATCATCATTGACAAGCTGTAGATATAAGGGCTGGGTGAGTAGACAGTGAGGTAGATCAAGTACTGTTTATGTAACTGATTTGAGAGGGAGGTGGTGATAAGCAGCATGAAGTCTAGTTGGAGACTAGTCACTAGTGAAGTACTCAGGGAGTCAATACTAGATCCAGTCCTGTTTACCGTCTTCATTAATGAAAGAACAGAAACATAGAATCATAGAATCCTTTGAGTTGAAACAGACCTCTGAGGGCCTAGTCCAACTCCCCTGCAATGAACAGGGACACTACAGGTAGATCAGGTTGCCTAGGGCCTTCTTTCTTTCAAGCCTCACCTTGAAAGTCTCCAGGGATGGGGCAACCACAAGACTAGGTAACCTGTTCCAGTGCCCCACCACCCTCACTGGAAAAGATTTTTTCCTTATATGTAGCTTAAATCTACCTTCCCTGAGTTTGAAGCCATTTTCCCTTGTTCTATTGCCACAGACCATGCTAAAGAGTCTGTCCCCTTCTTTTCTTTAGGCTGCTATCAGATTACCTCACAGCCTTTTCTTCTCCAGGCTGAAGAGCCCCAGCTCATTAAAAAATGAGGGATGTACTCCAGCCCTGGTTCATCTTCTTGGCCCTCCTCTGGACCTGCTCCAACAACTCCACATCCTTGTACTGGGGGCTCCAGAACTGGATGCAATACTCAGGTGAGGCCTCACCAGCTCAGAGTAGAGGGGCGGGATCACCTCCCTTGAGCAGTTCTAGGCACCTCAGTTCAAGAAGGACAAGGAAATGGTTGAGAGAGTCCAATGCAGAGCCACAAAAACGCTTAAGTGAGTGAAGCATCTCCCTTATGAGGTGAGGCCGATGGTCTCTTCAGTTTGGAGGAGATTGAGGGGTGACCTCATTAGTGTTTATAAATAAGTAAAGGGTGAGTGTCATGAGTATGGAGCCAGGTTCTTCTCAGTGACACCCAAAGACAGGACAAGGGGCAATGAGTGGAACACAGAAGGTGTTCTCATAAATATGAGAAAAAACTTCTTTACAGTGAGGGGTGACGAAACACTGGAACAGGCTGCCCAGAGAGGTTGTGGGTTGTCCTTCTCTAGAGACTTTCAAAACCCACTTAGACACATTCCTGTGTGACCTGATCTTGGTGTTCCTGCTCCAACAGAGGGATTAGATTCAGTGATCTTTCAAGGTCCCTTTCAATTCCTCATATTCTATGATTCTGTGAGTCTGTAACCTGCTGCTCACACTTCTCTTGATGTAACCCAGGATACGTTTGGCCATCTGGGCTGCAAGCACACATTACCAGCTCTTCTTGAGTCTTTTATCAATCAACAACCCCAAATCCTTTCCCTCCGGGCTGCTCTCAAGCCATTCTCCACCCAACCTGTATCTGTGCTTGAGACTGCCCTGACCCAGGTGCAGGACCTTGCACTTTGTCTTGCTGAACTTCATAAGGCTGGTATAGGCCCACTTGTTCAGCCTGTCCAGGTCCCTCTGGATGGTTTCCCTTCCCTCTATAGTGCCAAGTGCACCACTCAGCTTGGTGTCATTTGCAAACCTGCTGAGGGTGCACTTGATCCCACTGTCCATGTCACGTACAACGATGTTAAACAACACTGGTTCCACTGAGGAACACCACATGTCTTCAACTTGGACATGGAGCCACTGGCTAGAACTCTGAGTGCAACCATCCAGCCAATCCCTTATCCAGCAAGAGGTCCACCCATCAAATCCATTTTTCTCTGATTTGGTGACCAGGATGTCATGTGGGACAGTGTCAAATGCTTTGCATAAGCCCAGGTAGATAATGTCAGTTTCTCTTCCTATATCCACTGACGCTGTAACTCCATCATAAAAGACCACCAAGTTTGTCAGGCATGATTTGCCCTTGATGAAGTCATTTTGGTTACCACCAATTGTCTCATCTTTATTTTCCGTGTGCCTTAGTAGAGTCTTAGGAGGACCTACTCCATGATCCTGCTGGGCACAGAAGTGAGACTGACTGGCCTGTAGTTCCCCAGATCTTCTTTTTTTTTCCCTTCTTGAAAACTGGGGTTGTGTTTCTCCTTTTCCAGTCAGTGGGAACTTCACACACTGCCATGACCTTTCATGGTGCTTTCTGGCACCATCCTGATGGACAGTACAGCAGGAAGGTAATAAAAGCAATATGTGTTTGAGTGATATATATAATCTCTCAGTTCATGTCTTAAAAACACACTTAAAATTAATTTCTACAGATTTCACTACCCTTGCTTAGAACAATGAAGTCACACAAGACTGCCTTTCTTACAGCTGTGTATACACAGACAAATGAACACATAACAACATGACTTTGATTGTGCTTAAAAAAGAAAGATTATATCTGGGGGGAAAGCGGAACTTAATTTTACCTTTGGGAGTAGGAATTGGTCTCTCAAGTCCCTCCACATGGCCTAAGGGGTCATTTGAATCTGGAATTTCCATTTCACCTAGGCAAAAAATAAAACATTTTTATGCATTGAAGTTCTGGGTTAGTCTATCCCTTACAAAGAATTATGACAGTGAGTTAACAAACTTATTCAGGCCAAATCCCAGCTCCTGAGTAGCACAGATGAAATACCTAATGACAAGATCAGGAATTATCCATACCATGTTAGAAAACCTAAAATTAAATCAGTTCTGCAGAATACCTTGTGCTCTACAGATGTGGCCAGCCTTAAAAACCATTTTCCATCTCACACTTAAAATAAAGGGATTTACAAAGGACTCCGACATTTCCTGATCAACTGACCCAGCAAAGCAAGCCGTAACAGAAATTGATGGACAACCTTGGTTGCAAAATAGCATAGATCTGTTTTAGAAGTTACATTACAGTAATGCAGATTCTATCTTTAGAAGTCAGGCTCAGGATCCTTAGTAGTTTTCTTACCCTGTTCTGCAACACATCACTAGAAAGTATCTCCTAGAAATGAAAACAATCATTTTCCCTGATGGGTTTAACAGTTTTCCATATGCTGAACTACAGTGAACTCCTACTATATAAAACACATAGTTAACAATTTTAAACCAAAAGAGGAGTGATATAGGTTACATGTTAGGACAGGCTGCCTAGAGAAGCTGTGGATGCCCCATCCCTGGAGGTGTTCAAGGCCAGGTGGGATGGGGCCCTAAGCCACCTGGTCTGGTGGGTGGCAGCCCTGCCCACAGCAGGAAGTTGAAACTGGGTGGCTTTTATGGTCCCCTCCAACCCAAGACATTCTATGATTCTGTGATTCCATTATATACCTGAGTAGGCAGAAATAATGTTGGTCTGCCAGCATTTCTTGCAGACATTAGACAACACTTCCATGTTCTTTTGCTTTTGCAGTGTGAATTGATGAAGGTATGACATGAGTGCTCACGTCAAATTTCAGCAGAGATGCATCACCTTTCATTTTTGCAAGGAAAACTGAAAGAACCTTGCCTCTATTCCTTTCTTTCTGCATGACCTCCCTTAAGTATCACAAGGAGTTTAGAATGGGACACCAACATTGACCAGTTAGGTGGAAGACCAGACAATGGAGTAAAAAGAAGAGCAAGAAAAACACCTCTTTTAATGCTGTGTATTCAACTTTAAAATAATTGTTTCCATTTCTTCAGTCAATTACTGAGATTCATAACAGGAAAAACATTAACTCAGACATCAGCACAGAAATTCTCTTTTCCCTCCTTCCCAGACTCATACCTCTTTGTTCTGAAGAGCTTTAAAAAACAAAGATGGTAAGAGAAAAAAGCATTTGCCAATTTGAAAATGTTTCAGTAGTAGTTTTGTGTGATTAATTCTCATGCTTGACAATTTTATGTCTGGCAAAGACATTTATCCCCAGATGTGCTTTAAGAGAGAATAATTACAAACCACAGACAGCACCTACAAGCAAAATCTCCATGACAAAGCAATGTCAAAATTGAAAATCCCTGATCTACTAAGTAAACAATATAAATATTATTATAAATATTATAAATAAAAAACAGATCTGTCACTTAAATTGTTGCTTTTATGAAAGAAACATTTATATTTTATGCAACTTGCAAAGTTCCACTTAGACCACATTTACTCTGAATTCTCAAGCTTAACTTCTAATTTTCTGAATCATAAGATGCCATAAAGTCATTATGAGCATGAAAAAATATTTTTTACACCAGAAATTCTTCTGAATTCAGAAATCAGCAAGATACTACAATCAAATAAAAAGGTTTTCACCTTGAGTTAAACAGAATAAAAGAATCCTATAGTCAAGAACCTCTCCAAGGAAAAAGACTACGTGCACCTGTTGAATATTCTCAATGTTTCCTGAATTTAAATTCCCAACATAATACACTTTCCTTCTAGGATTGAATCCAGTACACCTTCCTCAACAGATAATCCTTGCCGTCATTTTTTCCTTAACTCCCGTTACTTCACAGCAGACATTTCTTATGTACTGTCACCAATTTTCCACAGACATATACATCAGGTTTGTAGTTTTACACTTATTAACTTATGTCCTTTTTTCCCTTTCATTTATTCAATATTCCAATCTGGGTATCTCATTTTACTTCTCTTCCTTCTGCTTTCCTTTTTTTTTTTTTTTCCTGGCATTTTTCCATGTCCTGCTGCTGCCAAGATGGGTGAAAATCCAGGAAGATGGAAAAGAAATGGTTAAAGTGTATACGGCTATCATAATCACATTCAGTGCCAGTAAAGAAAGGGAAGCAGACAGGGAATGTAAAGAAAGACAGACTTGGTTAGGAAAAACAATGAGAAATGAAAAGTAATGAACATGGAGAAAGCTCTTTCTCAATAGAAGGTTTGTTTGGAGCTAGCCATGACAGTTGAGGTGCAAGATCTTGGTCTCAGAATTGCTAGTTCCAACAAAATTGAGCTCGGTGCTACAAAGCAGAAAGAAAGGCAAATTCAATTAGTACTGGCTATTTCTGGGAAAAGAGTAGAGACTCTTGGGTTGTTGTTGAGATCCAATCTGTTTTCCTATACCAATCTCTCAGTAAAAACATGGGAAAACAGCAAAAGGAAATTTCAGAAAGTGAAAGACAAAGCTTTCTGAGACAAGTTATAGTTACGCTGTGGTCAGAGTTCACATGGATTACAGGTGAGAATGGAGAAGTAAATAAAAGAAAAAAAATCTATGGAGCCATAACCAATGTATAGAAATCATATGTGGATGAGGAAGTCTCTAAGCTCAAAATGACTGGAGGTTAGAAAAATACCTAGAAGTACTTATACAAGCCCCTCTTACCATTTTTCTCCTGCTTCTGCTGGAGCTGTGACACACAGGGGGTAGACATCTGATCTGCTCTAGTATGGTTACTGTCATTATTTTCAACTGCATGTGTTCACTACTCAGACTCTAGGAGAATCATAACTCATTTCTGAACACCTACAATCTACATTTGCAGTGAGTATCAGGTAGAAAAGATAACCAGTTTCTGTCCTCCTTGTGCATGAGCAGACAACTGCAGCATAACCACAACTCCACCGGGAGATTCCCCGTATGAGGCAATGTGTATTTCATATTGGCCACCTACCAGATCCTCAGGGATACCCCTCTTTTTAGGGATGACACTGTCAAGAAAAACACAGATGCTGTAAATTTACTTTTATACTCCTCACCTAGAAACATAACTTCTGAACTTTTCTGGGCAACGGAGAAAGTTATTTCAACGAGGGGAAAATTCCAAAACCAAAACAGAAACCATATCTAAAGTCAGTGTTCTGTATTTATGGTGTACAAAATGTGAGTTGATATTCCATTTCATAGACTTAGCAAACTTCAGCATGAAGACAAGCAGTATATAAAACACTTTCCCAGCTGAATATAAATAATTACCCCTTCTTTTGTTAATTCCCTTCTCCTGACAACTATGAGGAAGACTTTCTTTGTGACAAAGATTCCAGGGCAGGTAGCTTTTCTTCAATTCAGGCACTGATGACCAACAAAATACATAAGAAAACATCCTGTGTTACTGAGAAAGAATGTTCTAACACATACAAAAAACTAAATTACCAGATGGATCACAACACCAACTCAGGCTGCATACAATTTATGATAAAAGAGCAGCACTTTTTCCTTCTGAAATGGTTGTGAGTTTAAACATCATTCGATACTTCATAGATTATTGCAATAAACAAAATTCAAAATGAACAGGCATCAAAACAAAGCATTAATCTTCATTAAAAACCAAGATCCAAGCAGGCAGTTATTATAATTAATACCAGAGCCAAAACAGGGCCTCAGCCTCAAACAGGAAGAGAATAACAAAGTCAGGTATTTTCAACCAGAGTGGGCTTGATTAATTTAGGGGAGTTAAAAGCTGACTGATACAATATGGTGCAATGTTAATAATTGTCTTTCAGTTCTTGTAGAGCACAGATGAAATCTTAAAGGACTGGAAATTGCATAAATAGCTCCAATTACATATTTAAAAGGGTAAAAATGAGTGCCAGAGAACTACAGATGCACCAACTCAACATCAGTTCTTGAAAAAATGATGAAACAAAGAGGTTATTTTAAAGCATTTTCAATAAAACAGAGAGCTGAGTAATAAATAGCATGGAAACCAACAATGAACTGGCTTAAGAGGATTAGAATTTAACACAAGTCAACAATCCCAAGTTATTGCAAATAAGTCAAATATCATACTGGAACATACAAGCAGTAGTAATCCCTCCATTTTACTCAACACTAGTAAAGGTCTGGACTGTTTTCTCTAGTTTTGTGTATCACTGTTCAAGATGGGTGTGGAACAAACTGAGATACTACAATTAGTGTCACAAGAATGGTCTAGAAAACAAGACCAACAAAAATAAAAAATGAGTGACTAAGCCTACTTAGTCTGAAGGAGATTAGGTTCAAACTAGCATTCTCCAAATGCACAGATCTCCACAAATTACATTTTCCAGGGTGGGAGATTAGGCAAGTATCTACTGTACATGATACTGCACAGATACAGTAAATTCCTCATTTCCCTGGGGTGAAAGGAGACCTCTTAAGATCTTTTCCAGTCGCGTGGTTCTATGAGGAAAATATTTATCTTTCTACCATATTATTCTAAATCATCTCAAAGCTTACAAAGAAATCCTTCTACACAAACAATTGCACGTAACTACACCTAGTGCAACTGAAGATTTTTCATACAGCAATTCCTTCCGCACATCAATAATCCTGTCCATTGATAAAATTACTGAAACCATTTCAGATTTAAATGGCAATATGCAGCCTTTGCTTCTTGCAACTGTAACCTGTGACTCGGGTTCTAACTTTGCTTCAAAAACATAAAACTTCCAAAATCTCTCTCTGCAGCCTAATACACTCTAATATTCTGTTCTTTTCTTCATAAAACTTCGTTGACCCTCTGTCAATTTCTAACCTCTGGAACTAACAAACAAAGGGCCCACTGTACCCTTTGATTCAGCTGCCAATCTGATTACTTTGGCTGGAGGAGGCAGGCTGCTTAGGTTGCTGAATCAGGGCCTTTCATTGAAATTTCTCTTTTCCAACATCTGCAGCCCCTGGCAACCAATTGAAGAGTGGGCTTGGCAGACCTGTAAAGGGTGGTGAATAGTCTACAAAAGACGCAGTTTGTAGCATGAAATCAGTGCTCCCCTTTCATAGTTACGGCAGATTGGAACCACCACAGCACATTTACTTAACTGCTGCAATTTCACATAAAAATATCTAAAGGTGGAAGAAATAATCTGTAGTTTTTGTTGCAGTTGCTCTACTCAGATGACAGTGAAGTCTGAATAACAAACATTTCTTAACCTGCTATCAGCTGGCAAAGAAGGCTATTTTCTGGATAGTATGGTAAGTAGTAAAACTTATTTTGAAGACAGCCTTTAGTTCTTATATTACTGTGAAGTTAGCTGCAAGTAATTTTAAAAGTTCACACTATCAGACAATCAGAAATAGCAAAAGCTTTTGTATGCCTGTTCTGTTGTAACAAGAACCAAAACACTTAACAAGTACACTTAAAGCAAAGCCAACACCAGCCAGCAAGTAACAGAACCTTCAGAAAACCAGCAGAAAACACAGACAAGAAACCTTTCAAAAGCACCACAGTTGAGTTATAAATACCCATAATTTATAAGCATTCTTTATTGGAGCTAATGTCTTGTTTCAGTAGTATGACTCTTCTTTTCTTTATCTTTTCCTCAGTTTTACCTAGGAACTATACAGAAATGATTTTATGTCAACCTGTCAGGAAAAATGCTGTACTACAATGCATGAGAACTACAGGGGGTGACAAAAGGCTGATCTGAGGTCTAGTATCTGTGTCAGTGACAAGTACTTCATTTGTTTCACATAGAAATTTTTACATTATTGTAAATACTATTCTAAATGCAAATATTAAATCACCTTCATTCTGCTCTGTGTGACTTCATTTCTCAATCACATCGTAACAGGTCCTCAAAATCTTATGCTATGACATTCTTCTGTTAGATAAATGCATAAAAGGGAATTTGCACATCATATTAAACCTCTGTTATAATATATATATATAATGAACTTCCAATACATAAAAAGATACACCAAAGTTGCTGTTTATCCTCCTAGTCATCAGCCAGGTATCTTACCTAGTACTATGAAGTCAGCATGACAAGATAAACCACTTAAAACATTATTACCAGAGATTCATACATACACTTCAATGAATCCTTTAATTTACTTTAATGCATATTTTACATTAATTCCGTGTTTTCAATTGCACTGTAAATCTTTTATTACACAACTCCTACTTTTAACCATTAAATAACTTCAGATTCTTCCTCCTTGAATTCATATTTACCACTTAAAATGAGGGTTTAGAAACATCAGTGTAAAATACTGACAATAAAGATATACTCACATTTCATTCACATGGGAACTCTCATTAACAGACATTTTACCATAAAACAAACAGCACTCATGGAAGAGAAGAAGCTCATTTTAAGTAACCAAGTTCAGTACAATATAAAGCTCCAGAGATTATAAGCACTGAACTACAGATTGTTCTACGCATTCAGAGCCAAAATAAAGTTAAGATAAAATTCGTCTGCTCTTACTTTATAACACAGTGGGTTTCATTCAACAATATCCTCACCTACACCAAGGAATACCCCAAACCTACAATTCTTAGGGCTTTCTGCGGAGTCCTGACCAAGTCACCATAGGCAAGACTGCTAAAAAGCATTAGATGCCGAAAGACGGAGACAGATGTCTATCAGGATTTTCAAAATACATGGGCACCCAGATCTCATGTCTGCAGTAAATATCCCTTAAGCTTTTGTAGCTCTGTTGCCCAGAGGCAGAGATGGGTAAAGGTAAGTTCCTTGATGTGGTTACTGGTGCAGCCGTACGAATTTTTGAGTCAGCACAGGAAATTAAGCAGCACAGAAGCAAGAAGGTGGGGCAGAAAAAAGTGAAGATGGAGCTTTTAGGTTACTCTGATAGCATATGCCACTTTCAGCTGATCACAGATTCCAGATTTCAACCGTATTTGTGAGCACCATGGCAGAGAAATTCTGCCATCACTGCAAAGAACTAGCTTTGCTCCTTGTAAAGAAAGGCAAAAAATAAAGTAACGCCTGGAAACAAATTAAGATTTAATTACAGCAAAAAATTGTTCCGAATGTTTAATATAAAAGAATGTACTCAATCATATTTACGGCATTAGGTACTTGAAGTTTTTAAACCATAGAAGCATTTCAACGTCATTTCTAATGTTGCAACAATGGAACAAAGTCTACTAACACAACAAGGAAAAGCAACTGTGGATACATTCTAAAGCTCTTCACCACCTCAGCTGTAAAATCACAGTTCAGTCACAACCAATAGAGGCTGAGAACACACCTGCAGTAGCTCAAAGAACACTAAGCAACATGATAATTATCCATGGCATTGTTACATGATTGATTATTTTACTGCTTCTGGCTGTGAAAATAAAATTGTCCCAGCCAAAAGGTTGAAAATAATCATGATTTATGAGTATAGCACTCCATCAACTGGGAGAAATAGCTATTTTCACAGCACTCTTTTTTTTTTTTCTGAAAAATAATTTAGAATCCGAAAATACCAGAGCTGTTTGCAGCCTCAGGCTGAAGTCTTCAAGACTCCAGTTCAGAAAAACAGTCTTAGCCAAGCACAGTGCTTGAAAACAGGCTTATTTCTAAGCACACTTTTAAATGTTTATGCTTATGTTTCCTATCTTTAAAACAAAACAATAACATTAATCTCCCTCAATCTAGGCAGTCATATAAAGAAACAGAACAGATAAACTGAGCATAATGGAATATTAATTACATACCCTAATTCTGACTTGATGTAAAATACAGACAGTGTATGCACTGCAGAAAATATATATATTTTTAGTTACACATTGTTTTTGTTTGTTTGTTTTAATTTTCACTCTCTGATAATACTGCAAAAGCAGTTGCAATACCAGCCTGAAAAAGGTATGGCTGTTACCAGCAAGGTGTGTGGCCCTCTGGAACATGATGAGAACAAACAGCGCACTCAGCACTTGTGATTATAGATTGCTGGTGGCTCAGTAGCATCACATGAGTGTACCCACACCACATCTGCATGTCTGCATAGGAAATAGAGGACAACGACAAGGGATCTCAGGATATAAAGCAAACTAACACTTCACAGAATCACACAGAATCACAGAATGGCCTGGGTTGGAAGGGACCTCAAGGATCATGAATCTCCAACCCCCCTGCCGGGCAGGGCCACCAACCACCCCATTTACTAGATCAGGATGCCCAGGGCCTCGTCCAACCTGGCCTTGAACAC
>PPHD01011618.1:0-14711 GCA_002909625.1 Bambusicola thoracicus
TTGATTTGCGGCATTGCAGACAGCCCATGATTTCTGCAACAACCAAAGTGCTGTGAGCATTAAGTTAGGCACTTCAAAGCTATGTCAAGCAATGAGTTGTATGTGCCACAATGACCCCTAATTCAGTCAATGTGTGTTCCTAATGTTTTTCTTTCTTAATAATCTGCTTTCTCTCTACTAACTTCTGTAATAGTCGCTGTCATACCAGAAGCTCACTGCAAAAGTCAGAATTTTAATTATGAAAGTACTTGTAAGCTCAGAGTTGAAAGCTCCTCAAAAATGAAGTTTTAACAGTAAAGACATAGATGCATCCTCACCTATATCCTGGTTCACTATATTTTAGAGGGGGTAAATTAATTTAAAAAGCATTTACTGTACACGTGTAATTTTAATGTTGAAAGAACAGGGGAAATGCACAGGGCATCTTGCTCATATGGAAAGCATTTTCTTTTAGAGATCTATTAGGGAGTTTAAGATAAAAAAGGTTCTTATAAGTTCAGACTGATAGACACAATCACAAATGCATCTGCTCCATTTTCACAACTGAATTAAGGAACATTTTCCCCCCAATGAGTTTAATTAACTTTAAGAACAAGCTAAATTAGTTTAAAAGGCAATTAAAATGCAAGCATATAAATTGTAATTAAAACTGCATGCTGTTTATGGATATTTTTTCTAAATATTTAAAGAAGATATTTTCCAAATGAAAAAACAGTAGTTCTGCAGGCAGTGAATAATTCAGTTCAGAAAAATATATATATAAAAAAAAACCTCTTCTTACACATGTAGAATTATTTTTTAAAATTAATTTGTTCAAAACAGAAATGACAGAATGCTATATTAGTGTTCCACTGGAAAATAATGACAATTTCTTCACAGATGCACTGTTTTGTCTCATGGAGAGGTTAGTTCTACTATTTTATTGTTTTTGACATAATCAGAGTTTATTGGGAGCTATTACCCATGCCTAACTCAGCTTCCCCCGCACTTCACTTCTCACTGTGTGTTTTGCAGTCAGCTTTTCACACCTGGCATTTTGGTTTTTCTTCTATATTGTCCGTCCCTCTATCCATGCTCATTATCTGAAGTGGATGATTTGCTTCTCTGGTAGTGTCCTCAAAAATGTACAGTTAACCCAAGTAACATTTTAAAAGCATATTTTTTCTCTTCTTTTTCCTTTTGAGCAATCCAGATGAAGTGAATGGAAAACAGGTCATGCCTCTCCTCTGAAACGAGCAGCACTGTGCTCTTCCCCGCTTTACGTCTGATGTATACAAATCATGTATACTATGACTAGAGGCAAATCACTTCACTGCTCTTTGTCCTTCTAGTAAGCGGTTTACAGGCTGGTTCAGCCTGGATCTGTGAATAGTGAGGCGGAGGGATTTCACAAAATCCACACCTCTGGAACAGGGAAACAGGAGACCCCAAAATAGTTAAAAAAAAACAGCGGCAATGATCTGAGGAGAAAACAAACATATTTACTAGATATGATATTGGAATGCAAGATAACACACTATAATGCAGTATAATTAGAACAGAAGCAAATAAATCAAATATAATGAGAGAGTATCTGAAAGCTGTAGGCCTTACAGTAGTGCTGAGGCAATGCATGAGGTTAGGACGAGCAACAGGGAAGAGAGCCAACGGAAGGAGAAACATCAGGTGACCTTGCCAGGGGTTATATCTCCTCTCTGACTGCAAGGTCTTGCCACAGTGGCATGAGGATCAACAAGAAATGATTACAAGTGGAAAACAGTATTGTGAGGCTAAGTCTGTATCTGACAGAGCATGAGTAATTGCATGAATATCCATAGTAAAAATAAGGCACTTCCAGGATTTATGAACATTTTCCTCAGAAATCAGATAACTTGAGGAGTTGACATCAAATAAACAACGGTGATCACATTCTGTTGCAAAGTAAAATGTTATTTGTTCCCTTAGTCCTAATTTTTAATCCCATCCAAAACAAACTCCAATTTATTGTTTTGTAGATAAGATTCAAATATCATGGAAAGGAGTTGGGGGTTCATGCATTATACTACAAATATTGCCCAGATAAATTAACCATATATCTAAGAAAGACTGTATAAAAATATTAGATTTAAAAATCTGGAATTAACAAGAATTACTGTGAATGAACAAAGTGTGGCTTAGGTTTTGATTTTGTTTTCATGCTTTGAAATAGAAAATGTGGTTAAGTTGTTTCACCTAAACCTCGAGAAACTAATGAAATAGATTTCTGACTACAGTAAGCTATGTTCAACGAAACCCATTTTGATGCTAGAATGTAATTTCTAACGAAAATCAAAAATTCAAGATGTGAATGTAAACTTAAAATATGTATCCTAGTTCCCAGATTTTACAGCTTCCAGTGACTGACGTTCATGAGAGTGTAGGAGTTCTAAAAGATTTGAGACAGTTTAAAAATCTGTCATTTGTTATCTTTCAAAAAGAAAGATATACCAATATAAAGAGTAAGATAACAGTACAAAAAGGCTTTGTAACTGACAATGGAACAAAGCTGTGTATTTCATCAGAGTTATAAATGTTGTATTTTAAAAATAAAAATTGATAGAAAATGAATGGCTTGTTCTTTCCTCACATTGCCAGATTTGTAGAGTTTAGCCTTGTTTCTAACTCAGGAGAAGCATTCTCGTTTGTGTTATATGATCAAAAAAAGAAAAAAAGCGTTCAGATGGAAAGGTGGCTCCTGTGAATTGTTGGATATGAACCCTTATTCAGAGTAGGGATACTTCATAAGAAGTTTACGAGTTTCTATTTCAATCGAACAGCTTGTTTCCATTTATAAAATAACATAACTGCACTAGAGAGCCAGTTCAAAGAAATACAAAATATAAACTGATATTGACTGGACTCTAATTCAACTCACTTCTCCAGACTGGGAAGCTCTTCACTGGAAAGATTTCAGAATCTGATCCATCTTTAAATAAATACAGCCAGTCACTCAATTTCTAATTGCATTAACTTGTTGACAAGTAACAGGACATGTAAAGAGAATCAAGCATGTCTCATCTGCCATGCCCTAGGGAAGGCCCAATGTAGATTCAAGAAATAATGAGGCAATTAGATTACTTATGTCATGACAAAAGAGTAAAGAGATCTTTTGCTTTACGAAAACCTAGCTGTTACTATTGGGACAAAATGATATTGCTGCTTAATATCCAAATTTTTGGTTCACTGTAAATATGGACAGAAAAACTAATGATTGAAAAACCAATGAGTATTGGCTATTTTATGAAGCATCAAATGCTGGATATTCTCCAGAATAGTTGAACATTGAAACATCTATAACATCTTTACTTCAAAAAATGCATCTCATAGAATTAATTACAGCAGTTAACAATAAGATATTGCTTTTTATCATTAGATCTTAGATTCTGAATTAGTATCCTCTCAGTTTCATATCAGGAAGTGTATTAGATTTGAAATGCATTATATTATTTTGTTATTATTTTAGCTGAATCAAACAGATAATTTTTTTTATAATTAAGCCAAGTTGTAAAAATTAAGAAATTTAAAAATGAAAGTGAAATTGAGGTGAATCATTTTTCAGAATCCCAAAAGTTGACAAATTTCAGACTTCACATTTATTTCTTTTGCCGATTCATTTACTGGATTCTAAGAAACTTGTCTTAAGTTAATCAATTTATTGAAGCCCAAACTGGAAACTGAGAATAAACTGCTGAATTCTATTTCCAAGAGGGTGAGAATGTCAAATGTTCCCAAGTTGTAGTTATCAAAATCTTTTTGCTTGTGGATTGAATTTGATTTTTATTAAGGATTTTTTTTTTTTTCACAGTGATCATGTAATTGTGAAAATAAAAATATCCTCTTGACCTTCATCTTACAAACTGAAAGTTTTGACAAGGACCTCAGAAAAGTGACATGAGAGCACCTCTATGATAGTAAGCATGTATCCATTCATAATTGAGAGAAAACCTTCATTTATTCAGAACCTTATTTAGAATCTCATTATCTTCTTCTAGCCTTTGATAATAGGGTCATGAGTTTCTAGAATACACATTGCGTTTTAAAGTAAAATGCAAATTACCAATGTGCTTTCTCCCACCATTTATGTGAACTTTATTCCTGCAAGTACACCATAGCTTCCTAACTACTACTATTCAATGTCCGTGAAAGTTTTTAATCTCTATAAGCATAAAAATTTGAGTCAAAAGCCTAAATGAAAGTCATTCAGTGGAAAAACTCCTATTGACTCCAGTGAACTTGAGGAGTATGATGTTAAATCACTGCATTTATGTATTAAATTTGCTGTGTACATACTGAAAAAAGGCTCATAGCAGTTAAAGGCAATTTGCTTACCATTGTGATGCTTTTTGTTGAATTAAAACCTTGGATGTCTGCTATACGTAAGAATTCCTTTCTCCTTTGCAAAGCCTTAATTTATCAAGTTAAATAGTTTTAGAAATATCAAAATAAATTTGTATTTAATTGAGAAGCTTTGAGCTCAGTGAGACCTAAAGAAGAGTTATGTACACAGAAACCTGTCTGTTTTTTACACTTGTGGCAGATGGGGTGATAAGAAATATTATCTCTATAGACTTATATGAAGTTCAGCCAGAATGACATATAGTAGAAAACTAGGAATCTCCATCTATTTAATTCTTTGAAGAGTAGATTACTTGCCCTCTTCATGCACACAGAGAAGATTTTCTTTTTTACAGTAAACAGCTCACTAATCTAACATGTCAGGATCCAGTAGCTGGAAGCTGAGACCAGACAGATTCAGATTAGAAATAAGATATCTTCTCTTTAGAGTTAAGAGAAATGGCAGCAGCTTCCAAAGTGAGATAGGTATTTAAGATAGATGGGATATATCACACTCTGGAAAAGTCTCTCTCTCTTTCTCCTTTGGCTTTTGAAAATCACCAGATAAGCAGACTGGATGTCTAAGTTTTAAATGGATAAATCTGAGTGAGATAAATCTGAATGTATTAAACTGAGATAATATTCCATGTGTTTCTTTATTATATAGCATTTACATCTAATGGTGGTTTAGGTGTAGTACTTCGGAAAATTGCTCTGGAATATTTCAATGCTTTTAATAACTGAGACAAGTTTAGGAAGAATTGGATATCCAAAAGTACATAACTACATCTCTGTAATGAAATGCATTCACTTAGATATGGGGATTATAGTCTTTTATGATTTTTAAACCACTCTACGACTTACCTTTAAAACAGAGCAGATCAGTTTTGCTAAATCAAATCATCTGAATAGTATTTGCATGACTGATTTTCAAGAGCGTAAAATTGGCAGAGAAGGGAGTAAAGGGAGCGTCAGTTATGCATTTAGTGCAGATTTGCTAACGATAATGATGGTCACACTACTTTCAGAACGTGTACCACAGAGAGACAGCTGATACCTAAGAAATACATCTTAACATGATGCTGCTATATTGTTCTTTTGTGTGTGCGTGTTTCTGTCCATATCTCTTTCAGGGCATGAGAATGGAGGAATGTTACATAGACTAAGTAAATATATGAGCATGGACAGTCTCATGAGTAAGCCTGGGAACAAATTCTCACAGTGTGTGGATGACTTTGGCGTGTAGCAACACCTTCCCTTTTTGGATCCCAAAACAGAGATATACTAAAAACACTTCGTCTTTCAGTCATTATTTTATACAACCACCGTAATAGTGGATGGGTGATGCATGATTTGGAACTGCTTATTATTGTATGACCTTGCAAATAGATTTTACATTTACATTGAAGGCCAAATTATTAAGATTTTATTGCACTTGGAAGACTTTTTCCAGTAGGTTCCTATCATCTCTGTGCTATGGACATGAAATAGATAGGGAGATGCTTCTATATCATCAAATGACAGTCACTTAATGAAATAACAAGCCAATTCCTTCTGTAGTAATTTTGAAGGTAGTAATGTCCACAGATTTTCTTTGCTGTAAAGTATGTAAAGTATTCATAGATATGAAAACAGTATACTCATAATGTATCACATAGAAAAACTGTATATTTTTTATGACAGAAAATATTTTATAAAAAATATAATAGAAGAAGCTTTCAGCAGGATGAATAAGGCACAAATCACAGGGAAGGCCAAGATCTAATTACACACCTATAGAGAAGTTTACTACGAAAAAAGAGTTTTAATTTATGTTTTTTGTTCCTTTTTTTTTTTTCTCTGTAAATTGAAAATGACAAGATCAGATTATGAAGTATATGATGCACAATCAAGTGTGAGGAAATATCAGCTCATGAATCATTATCAGCCCCAGTCTCACAAACAGAGCATTATCAGCGCCTTGAGTCTGACCAAAAAGATTGTCAGCCACTACACTTCCTCAACTAAAGAAAAATTTCATGTTGTGCCAAGTTAAAACATGGGTTCAAACTCAACAACCCTTTTGCCCAGCAGATGCCAAGAGATCCTTCAGTCTGTCGAAGCGTAGTCTTCTCTGGGGAACATGCTAGAAAATGGACATTAATAATCAGGGGAAGTTTTGGTGAGATATCTGAGTGTGTCCATGAGGACATCTGGGTGCTGTCTGTGTATGAGCATGGTTATTATGGCAAATCCTACTCTGCTGGTGAGATAAGGATGAAAGGAGTGGAGTAGAGGTAACATCTGCCTTGAACTCATCCCAGCTTGTAGAACATAAAGGGAGAAGGGCTGGGAGGCAGATGGCATGTGTTTTACTGCTGCTTAAAAGAGAAAAAGTGTTAATGTTGGGAAAATGCATATTGGGGTCTTTGTTACCTGTGTAGCTCAGTAGCACGGATGAGCGTGCTCTCTTGCTGGCAAACCACACTCCTTTGTGGATGTGTTTTATGAGCTAATGCAGTTACAGTCACATTCCTACTGTATTATCTTGCAAAGATTGTCTTCCAGATGCCAGGGGAAAAAGGTTGTCTCTGCTGCTTAATCCCCTAAAATATCACAGCACATCACCACACAGGATCTACCCTCTACCTTACCATGTTCAAGTTCATCCATCTGTGAAATTAGTATAATAGCATTGTTCTGCCTTGCAGAGATGCAGTGTGTTTGCCTGTTTTTAAAGTGATGCTTCAGGCATCTTTTGAAATGCTTTGTGTTACAGAAGTGCTTTGTGGGTCTTGGGCAAAACTCCATGTTAACTTTGAGTAGCAAAGACAGTAGATTTCTGCACTGTGCTATAATAGAGAAGAGTGATATGGAATGAAGGCAGGGCAATGGACTTAGGGAGACTTCATTCAGCTGCTGCAAGAGATCATAGTCCCAGTGATGCTCTCATCTCCTGTGTTGTAAAGAAGCACGAGTCTTCAGAGAAATCAGAGGGCTCTGCAAACTTTCCCTCCTCCTGTTGAAAGCTCTTTGAAGATGGCTATCGAACAGCTGAACATTTAATGGAATTCAAGTTTTCTAGCAGATGTAACTGCATGAAAGTGTATTAAAAAAACAACCTCTCTTCAAGAAAGCCTAGCATCAAAACAAAGAACATTTTTGCAACTTAGAAAATAAGCTGGAACCAACATGCCATGTTATGGATTGACTCTCTGTATGAGTCAGCCCCATTTCCTGATAAGTGTTTTAAATTACAAACAATCCATTACATTGGAAGTTATTTAGGACAGAATGAATGCTTATGGCTGTGATGGTTTACTGCAGTGAGACATTTGGTTGGGAGCTTTTGGAAGATGAATAATGATAACAATAACGTATCTGAATCAGAAAATGCATTTGTTCATTTGTACTCTTAGATTTTTGATTACTGCCTCTCAAGAGTTTCTCACTCCTGGTTTTTACCTAATGAAACCACATTCCTCAGACAAGCTAGCGCCTCTGGAAGGTACTTTCTTGATAGGCAAGTTGCCTGCCTAAGTCAGGACTGAGATAGAAAAAGAGGGAGAGAAAGCCCCATCCAGAAGAAAAGGCAAGAGAAAGGAGGAAGAAAAGCCCAGCTGTTCCTTTGGGCTATTAATGTAAAACTGACCATTTAAGTATCACAAAATAGAGTCTATCATTTTTTAGAATAACGTTTCTGCTGTATTTACCTACATACATGCACTAATTTTATCTGCTCAGAGTTAATGAGCAGTTAACAGTGATCTTGCTGGCTTCTCTCTGTAAAAACTACTTGTGGGCTTCTTTTTGTACATCAGGAGAGCTACATCTTGATAAACTCTGAGAAGTCACATCTGTTTCCTCCTTGCAAACATGTACAGTGTTAAAAAAAATTAAAAGATTATCTAAATAAAATGTGATTACAGAACAAATTCTACTTGTTTTTCATCTAGTTTTAAAAGCTGTTTTACATTTTCAGACTTCTTTCTGTGTGGCAAGAAGCAGAAGCTAACCTCTCACTAAATAAAAATTGATCCTTGCCTATCTGGACTCCTGCTGCTAGGTGTGTTGGAATAATAAAGTAAATGTTGAGCCTCAGGAGCATCAAGAGCATCTTATCATTAAACTCATGTCAGCTCAGAGCTTAAAGTAGTATTTCAAAGGAACCCAAAACTGTAAATACTAATTCTGCTCATGAAAACAATGAAAAAAGTTTCATTATTTGTCATTAGGAGGAAATTAGTGTCACAAACATTTTTCCCAGAAGGTATTGTCTAAAGTTTTGGATACTTTAACTAATATGTGTATGCTGTCATAGCCATGTAACTATTTCTAAAAATATGACCACGTGATTTTTTTTAAAGTAGAACTGCTATGATTTTGACAGTTTATATTTGGCTCCATGGATTCCCTTTCAAACCATAATTTTCCATTTAATTCTCATCACTTTTCTAGACTGCAAGCCAGCCTTTAACTTGGATATTCAATTCAATCAATTGATATCCATGGCACCCAGCTTTATATCAGTTAAAATAAATGTATGCCTAATTTCTGAGCCTCTTTCCTCTTTGTGCTGCAGATTAATTTATTTTTACTTTTTAATATCGAATTAAAACTCCAAACTCTAAATTGCCTTTTCAGTTTGATTGTCAAAGGTTGTGCTTTTGTTGTTGTTGTTTGGTTTTGGATGACATGTTAAATTAGTGATAAGCTTTAAATACAATTCATAGCAAATACTACCTATAGCACTCACTTTTTCTAATATTTATGTGGATAGATACTAAAGGAAGAAAAACTTAAGTAATATATGTAGTGGCAGCAATTTTAGTTGTTAAACTGCCTAATAATCATTCTTTCAATGCACCATCATGTGAATTTTCCAGTTCCTCCCTGAAGGTTTTAATGACATCATATCTGACTTGAGTAAATTTTTCTGTATACTATTTTATCCTCAAAAATCCCATGACAACCAACTTAGAGTGTAGAGTGATTATTTAAAATATTGCTTTTATTTTATAATAAGATTAGTGATAAGGCCATATTTTCTGAACTGAAGTGTATTAAACAGAAGATCTTTGAAATCAAATGCTTTTTGCTTGTAGGATCTGCAGAGTTAAATTTCATTTTCTCTCTGGGAATCTTGACAAAGTCCTTAGCATCCTTTCACTCAAATTAAAATATAGTTCTTTATGTCTTCACTGCAGTAGAAATCCTCCAAGATCTGCACAAGTATTAATTGAACTGTTTTATCATCATATCAGCATATCCAATACTAAAAGAAATTTCTTTCGAGTAAAAGATTTTTTTTTTTTTCCAGTAGTAAAAATAACTCCTGGAAATATAAATTCTTAATTGTTCAGTCATGTCATTTGAAGACTTATTGTCTCAAAGGATACAAGTCTTGAATTTCTGAAAATATTCTTGAAGGTACCTCAAGTTTATATCCCAAATTATGAAACACATGGAATGAACAGCAAGAAAAATAAAACTGGAGCTTAAATGATCTGCTGAAGTTCATAGCCTAAATATATTTCTACAGCATTTAAAAATGAGCATTTGTTTGACGTACTGTGTTTTCTTCCATGGTTCGCTTCTTCTTCCAGCTTTTAGAAGCTGATATATGTCTTTCAAAGCAGATCTTAAGAATTAGTGGTAAAGAGGAAATGGCAATAATAATAATGATAATAATAATAACAACAAAAATTTAAAAACATTTTCTTAATCTCATCTGACTGTTCTGTGGAATTATTTGATTAAAATATTTAGTTTATTACATATATTTGTCTTTACACTATGAAATGACAAATATCTAATTCTTTCCACTTGAGATTTCTGGAAATGCACTTTTTCCCTTTATATTTTGAAAATATTTGTTAGACTTGTGACAAAAATAAATTTCATTAAAAATGTTTAATGTAAGAAAAAAATGGCACCCTATGTATACATTATATCCCTTTTCTAATCATTGTTACTGTCCACCTACTTTCAGCTTCTTCAGTGAGCTCCTGCTTCTTGCACTGCATCTAACCTTACTATGAAGTAAGGCAGTATTGTCACCAAGAATTGAGTCACACGGACATAACAGTCTGGAATTGCAGCAGCAATGGCTCCTTAGCTGCCAAAACACTGAGCATCTAGGCATCCACCTTCCAGGACAGATTCCATAGTACCTTCTGTATGTGGTACTTTGAGACAGGCAGTGAAATCTCCATTTGTAGTGTTAGACGACAACCTACCTAAAGCAGATGGAATAATACTCTGAACAGAAGTTGCAACAAACCTTTAGTGTTGCTGATTTTCAGACTGCTATCCAGTCTGAATGAAGGAATTCACTGGGAATTAACATTTCATGGGTGAAATAAATCTTACCTAACTTTGGACATCTTAGCATGAGTTAACAAAGTCTTTCATTAAATATAGAACTAAAAGGCAACTCCAGAAGGCAATTTAGACAAGTACTTGGAATAACTGAAATGAATCAGAAGTGGAAAGTGTTTTCTCTCCAATTATAAGAAGATGTGACCGAATGACTGCTGTAAGAGTCTCCATGTGAGCCCATGACCCTTGATGCCCTTTACAGACAATGGGAAAAATAGGCCCTTTTCAAAAGCAAGTTATTGACCCAAATGTATACAGATGATTCATCCCTACTTATGTCCACTTTTCCTCAATGAGCATTCAGGAGCTTTGGGAGACTACCTCAGAAAAAGTTGTCTCTGTTGTAGATGTTTCATTCATTTAATAAATCCTGCCAAATTTCTTCCATGAACTGGGCCCACAGTTATTTTATTTTATTCACAGTCACACAGGAAACTTGTGGTTCAATATTACATTCAGGCTTTCTGAATCCTATAGGAGTGTCTTGACACAAGGATCAACCCTGACTTATCTTTAGTATACGTAGCTCTTCCACAAGTTCTCCTGCTGCCAGCTCACAGGACTCAGCCCTTTCTACAGAGTGAACATGTGAACCATTTGCATTAAGCAGCAAGACCTATTTTAATCCTTCATGTCCTGCCCCATCTCCAAATGTCTTTTATCTCCATTGTTTTACATTCTCTCAAGACTTCTGGTCTATCTCACTTGAGCTGTTGCTGATTTTAGCAATTACTGACGCATATTTCCCTTCTATTTCTTCCTCCCCTCTTGCAACAGTGACTGTTGTGTTTCTACCTGTATCTTAGACTTCACATTCTGGAAACAGAATTTGGGTAGAAGGAATCAGAGTTCTACATTTTATGCTATTTGTCGTGTATCACCTATCTTGTAAACTATCCAAAACAGAAGTTTCTCTCTTCTTTGACTATACAACACCCACTTTTTAGGTTAGGACAGTAAGGACCGGACAGAATACTGAATTAGGTTTGAAACTTTATATTACAAATAAATCCAGATAGATAGACAATAAAGCCTGAATGTGCTGAAAATTGACATATCTCCTTCAGAGATAAAAGACTGTGGTTTTCATCTCAAACAGATGTATATGTGTCTTCAAATAAGTGAACTACAGCCAGCGCATATATATCTTCTTTGTTAGACATGGAAGGATAATTTGCAGTTCTGTATTTTCACTCATAGGTGGCGATAGAAAATTGATCAATTATTTACCATTCTTTAGCTGAGAGATTCTCCATGGAGACTAGACAAATCATAACGAACTTTTCCAGACATTTAAAGTGATGGATTTTTCTTGTTTTGTGTACCAAGGCATTTGTAGAAGGTCATTTTAAATTGTGTCCGCAAATCAAACATACCCACGTGTACCTCTCCAGGCAAGTATGTAAAAAAAGCTCAGCCCCTGATCTCCTCTGCTTTTCACTTTGTTCCTCCATTCTTTCAATCCTTCATTCCTTTCTTCCTTTCTTTCTTCCTATATTCTTTCTTTCTTCTCTCTTTTTTTCCCTTCCTCCTTTTCTTTCTTCCCAGCATACTTCCCTCTCTGCTTCCCTTATTAAAAAATGAGCACTTCGTTTAAATACTTTGTCTCTCTTGACTTGCAAATGAAATGGAACCAAGAGAGCTCTCAGTCTGTATGTATATATGTATGTGTATGTGCATGTAGTCACAAATCCCGGTAGCTTTTTGCCTTACTCCCTCTACCACACGGATCAAAAGACACAAATTATTGTTGCCAGTAACAATCCCAATATGCTCACTTTTCCTATTCACAGCTGTCAGAATGATGTAATAAAAAGTAAACTGCACTTTATGGTAAATGCCTCAGGGTAAATGTAGCTCACATATACCATTACAGTATCTCTTTGCTTTGTTCCTCAAAATCAATGCCTTCATCTTGCAATACTTGTATATTAGCTTCAGATCAGAAAATAAATGGTAAAAATAATATCTTAAAACAGTATTCCATAACTTTGCCTGTTTTTGTTTTTTCTTTTCCCTAACAAATGATTTTACTGTAGTGCATTCATACTGCTTAAATTAGAGCATTTCACTTAGGCAAGAAATCGGAACCACAAACATCCTTGCCGTCTACAGTTTATTTGGTGATTGAACGTGCCCCCTGGAAAAGCCATGTAGCCTACTGAGAAAAACAGTGTCACATCAGGGAAACTAAAAGGATTTATTCTGAAATATACACATTCATCATTTCAGAATATTATTAGGATAGTCATTGTGGATGAAGATACACAGATTCATCTGAACAATCTTTTCACATTTAACTGAGGCATGCATGTTAGGGCAGTAATTGTACTTCTCTCCTACAGACAATAGAGGTTTTAGGACTGCAAGTGAGATCTGAGTTGCACAAACACAAGACTCCAAGAATTTGATATGTCTAAATAAAACCAAGATACATCAAGATTTATGTTTCACAAGCATAGATTTTTAATAAGCAAACCATCTTTCATAAATTTGGACTATTTTAGTTCCTACTTTAATTTGAAGACTTGATCTTCCTGCTGCTAAACCAGAACAAATCTGACAGACATGTTACTCTGGCATCAAATTTTCCACTGCAAACAATGCAGAAAGATTTATAATGAAGACAGCCTAATAGATTCATTTAAAATGATGAAGAAAATTATCTTCCTGGCTTCACTTGGCTCTGAAGACTGAGTTGGCCTTATTATTTTTGTCCTCAAATGTACAGTAAAGATGATATGTGAAAGGCTTTGTGGTTTTATTTGTTGCTCCTATTGCTTGTTTGCTTTGATTGCTAGTGTTTTATTTTCTTTTGTTTTGCTTTGCTTTTCTTCTTTCTTCCTGAAAGGGGGAAAAAAAAAAAGGCAATTCCATTTGCAAATCATGAACAATATGACAAGAAGTGTCTCCTGGAAACAAAATATCCCAGACTCCAGCAAGGGCCTTAGTGGCCATTTCTTGCCCAGTCCAGCTGTTCTTTGGTCCTCACCTAGTTCTCAGACCAATTTTCAGGCAGCTTAGTATGTTTGTGACTACTTCTATTTGTGGTGCATTTACTTTCCTGAGAGCTCATGGGATGATTATTTGCATGCATCTTGGTGCAGAGAGTACCAGATCCAAGATAGAACAAAACTTTGCTAGAGAATCAGACAATACACAAATGCCTACCTACAACAAAATGTGCATAAACTGCGCTCTCACTGGAGCTCATCAGCACAGTCCAGCTGCTTTTTGTTTACAGCTAGGGCAATGTTTTCCCTTACTGGAATAAGTATGACCAGTCTTTTGCAACAAACATGAGAATTCCCAAGAGCTCTTTCAACAAATATTTAGAAAGCTATGACATGACTAAGAGTAAAGCTAGAGCTAAGCAATGAATTTGACATTGGATTTCAGCTTTGCTCTTAAGTTCAAGGCTAATGTTTTGATTTCTGTTTTTTGTGCATCTCTAGCAAAAGCAGTGCTGTTCTGATTGAACTGAGAAAATAATTAGCAATAGGTTTTACTCTGTTATCATATTAATCTTTCAAATTTTTGAATGAACAAATAGGTGAAGTTATTATTTGCATATTAATATTTTTCTTTAACAAATATGTTTTATTTGCATTTTGCCAAAATGCAATGCTGAATATTAATGCTGTATACATGTTATGTGTATATATGTATATACACATATAACTTGACTGATACTACTTACAAATTACAATTACGTGGAGAAAAAAGGCTGAAAAAAGAGTACAAAGGTAGTATGAAATTAGTTCAGTACAGGAATTAAGAAAGTTTAAAGATATAGTTTCCTTCTCCACCCAAACTTTTCTTCTTTTCCCTTTTGCTTTTCCTCATTGTTTCACCTTAAAAGTGTGAAAGGAGATAGTTAAGAAGCTACATGAATTTAAAATTGCCTTCAGCTGTGGCCTAATATTGGGGCAGTTATTTGAGAACTTCTTAATTTTTTTAATTCTGAAAGAAATCACTTCTTCTTTTTTTTTTTTTTA
>PPHD01011619.1:0-18682 GCA_002909625.1 Bambusicola thoracicus
TATATATTTGTGTGTGTGTGTGTGTGTGGCTAAGAATAGGCATCCAAGAGGATAATTACAAAAATATGTTTCTGTATCACTTGTCAGTTCAAAACACCTCTATATATTGTCATGTTTTAATGCTTCCCATTTCTCTTCTCATGCTCATGTTTTCCTTTCACATCACCTCTGCTCCAACTCATAGGTTGGAGCCAGGGAGCATGGTGTAAATCACCCCCAAACTGGTGGTTTTCTGATTTTGCCTGCTGTTGTTCCTCCTCTTCCAGCTGCTTCTCCTCCGGCTCTTTTGCCATTTTACAGAATGAGGGTGATAATCTGAGTTTTTCAGGCTCATCGCTTGACAAATATTTTTGAAAAAGAGAGTCGGCCTTCAAGAATTCCAGTTTCCATCATGCTAGTTTGGTAATTTCCATAATAATTTCCAATTACACTGAACACTAAATGAGGGCTAATAAGGAATTATTTTTGCCACCATAAAGCCGTACAAGTTGCCAGCAGTATCTGGGCACCATTGTCTGTAGTTGAATTTCACATGAGAAACATGGCAACATGGACATTTATGAATAAAGATTTAATCTAAAACTTTTAAATTTTTTATGTCCAATTACCATAGATTTATCCAATATAATTTAAAACAGCTAAGTTATACACCCTACTATGCAAAAGCCACAGCAACTGAATATTCCTGTAGCTGCAGATTAAAATTTGGGAGACTCATTTTGGAAAGAAAATATGTCCCACTGTGCCATTTTTTCCTCATAAAGCAACAGCTTCAATGGAAGTGCCATCAAATAATCTAGCTATTATTTCAACTAACAGAGCTATTTAAGTCATTAGATAATTGGGCACATCATGGATTCATCTGCTCTTCATTTCCAGTACTTGAAAGATTAACAAAATGAAATCAACTGGCAATAAATTTTTTAAGGGCTGAAAAATCTATGTGGAGAAATGCCAAAACTAGAAGTAGTATCTATAACTTAAAATGCCTCATCTGTGAAGCAACAATTCAGTATATCTTTACCTGAATGACCTTTATCACATGCTTTCCATTTAGATACTCAGAAGAAATTGTGTCCTTAAAAGATATCATTCTCTTTGCTGGTTGTGCAGGTATTTGTTTTTTGTCTCATCTTTTATTCTGTAATCATAGCTCAAGAAAAAAAATCAAAATGGCCAAGATCATAATGAATTATAACAAGTCTGCATTGATAAATGTCAGTTCTCTATTTACCTAAATTGAACAGAATTATTTTATAATAGCAAAACACAAAATTATGTTAAAAAGAAAATTAAAGAATAAGTAATAAGATAGGCTTATCACAGCGTTTGGTATTTTTCCCCTCAATGCAAGAACTCTTTTAAAACAGTTTATTCTACTATTTTGGCCCTGGTATGTAGTATCTTACTTGACTGAATGCTTCTATTTTATTAGAAATTACAACAGAATATCTCACTTCAAAAGGAATATAATACATTTTCTTGCTTTCATGACCCTTATACTGTATTCCTTGTATTCCTTATATTCCACTGGGGGGAGGGGAGGGGGAATCTTTTGTCTCTGAATACAGAAGTTTTTTTGTCACATGCAATTAGTCACATATTTTTTATGTCTATGTATTGAAATTGAACACAATATCACTAGATTATATAAAGAAGGATACAGTCTCCCTGCTTTGTGATCATATTCTCTTCATATGCATTTTAGAAAATCACAATAGATTTTTCCTTCTTCCTAGTCAAGCTGCAAGGTAATACATAATTAGCCAGGTAGGAAATGTAACAGAAAGGAGAATATTTATATCCTGCAGAGTAAAATCACATTTTGAACTGTTCCTTAGGAAGAACTTTGAGTTTGCAATCCTCTCTTTAACAGATTTATAATTTCCCTCAGTTCTATTCATTTCAAATGCCTGCAGAGACCTTTTTCAGTTGTTAAAGAACAATTGAAACTTTCCATCTTTCATGAGGAGTCTTTGATGAGGCATTGACTAGAATGAGGTGCAAAATCATAAAGGCTTCTTATGTCCTTTACTGACCTATTCATTAAATGAGATATCATACGAGTGGGCTTTGGAACACCTTCTGAATTTCTGACCACATGGGAAAGAAGTACAGTCATAGAGCATAACAGTAGATTCCTGTCTAGATGATCCATTTTCACCCCTATTCCCCTCTTTTCTTTCTTTTTCTTTTTCTTTGTCTTTTTTTCTTTTTCCTTTTCTTTTTCTTTTTCTTTTTTTTTCTTTTTCTTTTTCTTTTTCTTTTTCTTTTTCTTTTTCTTTTTCTTTTTCTTTTTCCTTATCTTTTTCTTTTCCCTTTTCTTTTTCTTTTTCTTTCTCTTTCTCTTTTCCTTTTTTTTTCCTTTTTCTTTTTTTTTCCTTTTTCTTTCCTGAACCTGAACCTGAACTTCATTTTTCCTAAACCCTAGGGCCCCACATTTTGTAAGAATATTCAGAGACAGTGATTGTAAACACAATTTCTATACTCATAGAAATACTTTTCTGTTTAAAATGTCATCCTTGTGATCCTTGTCAAAATATGGCCAAAACTGAATAAACACAGAACTAGATCTTTCTGATTCCGAATTCTGACTAAAAAGTGAAATAAAAATAAAACATTTCTATAAATAGCAAACCATTATTTTTTGTTATTTTGAAAAAACATTTCAACATTTTTTGGTTGAATTTTGCAAAGATTTGTCTGTTCCTCAAGAAGGTTGTAATTTTCAATAAAAATCTCGTATTTTGACGTGAATGAATCTTATAAAGAATATTTGACTTAGTAATCACCTATTGCATAGTACTTTTTATTAGCTATGATATGCATATTTATAGAAAGAAAATATGCACAAATTAATTATAACTCTTACAGTGAAAAATCATTAGAAATGATGTATTCATCATTTTATAAATGAAAGCTTTTCTGTGAATAAATACAGTGGTATAATTGCACATGATAAGTATTTCTCAACATGGTCTGTTGATTACACTTAACAACACCGTTAGCTGACCTGCTAATAAATCTAAAACTCTAAGGTGCAGTTTTCCTGCTCTCTAAGGTCTGTAAGAAACTATTAGCATTACAGATTCTGCAATGAGTCCCACATTTGCCACTGTCCATACTGACTGCTCCACTACATATGAGTAATCCCACCAATTTCAGGGAATAGACTCACGCTGCTCAAGATACAACTCGGACTAAGACCAGGACACTATAATTTCAGTATAAATAAATGCATTGAGCACTGAGATCCAGTGTGCAATATATCTAAAATGGGCTGGCAAATGTGACACAGAATCTAACCTATACCCATAAAAAGTACACACTTATGCACTGGCAGCTAGGAAAGAAACACTGCATACCTAAAATAGTGCTAAATACTTCTCTTTGGACAACTCAGTAGATCCTCAAGTGTCTGAATAGCTAGCTCATTCCCCCAGTATCACTGTCCAGGTTGACTGGTTGCAACAGAAGATCAGGTACTGAACTTACCTGCAAAGACATACGAAGCTACCTTGCATTTACATGTGTACTTGGCTCCTCAGTGAAAGAAAGGAAGTGCTGAAGTGTACCACAAATCCATTAGACACACTGGAGAGAGAGAAGAAAGCTCCTAACTTCAGTCCTCTGTATTATTTTTCAAAGCCTCTCAACGGCTTCTAGTTTAGACAGCATTAATTGTACCATTTAAGTGTCACATCTGCTTTTTAGATGCAGAACCCAAAAGTGCTTGGGCAGCATTAGTTAAATTCAATGACAGAGCAGAGTATAATGTATCTATTGAATTTTCCACATGAATTCCAAAGTCCTCTCTGCTAAACATAACACATTTTTCTTTATCAACTATGCTTACAGTTGCATAACTCTACCTCCACTTCATCTATGGCAAGATGTGTTCAACTTTCGACAAGATTCACTGAACTCTGCATACTAATTTAGGATTTTAAAAAACATATTTTCCAGCCCTGGACTAAAAATCTGGTTTTTTTATCACAAGTGTAGCAACAATTCTGTCAGAGAGTATCTTTACTCATTGATTCAAACTGCCTGTATGGATAATTCTGTATGCACAATGACAGTCCACAAACCTACCTTTCATCATATACTGAAAAATTGAAATATTTTGCAGCTCTCTTGCTAGCATATGATGAACTCCTTCCTGCTCATTTTTCTTAGAAAACTAGGCAAGATGCAAAAAATATGTGAATATTCTACTTAAAAGACGCCTGATATGTGCTCCCACTTTAAATATATACAGTTATTTAATTCACAACATTTGCATCTGTCTCCAAGTGTTAATTCCACTTTGATCAGACCAAAAGCTGGAATAAAAATGCTGATAATATACAGGAGTAAGATTTTATTCTGAGTATCAGAAATCAGACCTCCACATGGAAGAGATTTTTATAAATAAATGAAATAATCTTAAAAGGAATCCCATAGAAAAATATTTGTTAAATGTTTCTTCATCTTTTTTTATAGATGCATATATATATTGATAAATAGACGAATAGCTAGTAAATACTCACCTGTCTACCAAACCATAAATTTTCTTCAAATTTTGGAGAAAAAATTTGTACTAATGAGTATTTCTGATAATCTTACAACACAAGTAACTCTTAAAAATTACAGACTTTTAAAATCCAGATTTTTTTTAAATATGAGATGTCACTGAACTTTTAACAGTGAGTGCTTTACTTTCTACAATAGTATTAATTAAATGAACATTTCCACGATTTAGGTAGTGAAAACTCTTGAAAATAACTATGTCTCATCTCACATATAGTGGTGGTAATGTTGTTAAAGCCAAGATATCCAGATGAATATTAGCCAAGTTTGCTCCCTGGGAAGGTTGCAACTACTATTTGACAAACTGTTTCAGACATCTACCCAAAAAGACTGCCTGCTTTTTTCAGATACACAATTTTATTTAATCGAGAGCATTACTTTTGACCACAAATTTTCTTTTAAAAATATCTTCCTTGATGTTTTTACCTGCTTATCTGAGATACCATGTATTAGAAAAAATGCAGTAACAGCATGATGAATATCCAATTTCCAATCTTCTGATTTGCATTAAATAGAAGTGGACAACACAGAGCCTGCTAGGAAAACCATTTTCAATTGTTATCCATACAGCATATTCTGATTCACATATAACTCTGACAAGAGTTTTTTAAAACATTTGGAGTTCTCCTAAATGAACACATTCACTCTATTGTTATATGAGGACTGCAATTATTAAGATCAATTCTCTGAGTCTTTCTACGCAATAGGCCAACAGTGACACTATTTCCTCTGGATTTATATGGCCAATAAATGTACTTTCTGTCCTACACTGAAAGTGCATCACAATTTACTCTGCTATTTCATGATATATAAATTCTCTCCACGGAAGAAAGAAAGAAAGAAAGAATGTGGCCCTTAGGGCACAAACTTGAATCAAAGTAAAGAGTTGTACTTTCAATTGCTCTAATCTTTGCAGCAACAAGAACAACAACAAAAGATGCTTTCTTTTCCATTAAAACTATGTAAGAAAAATAACTCCTGGCTGATTTCAATTACCATTTGATAGGCTAGTGAGGAACTTATAATCCCATCATTACATATTATAAAGTAGTAAAGTAGTCTTACTCAGTTTGTATTCCTTAATTTCAAAACAAACACATTCAGAGTCCTGTATAATATACAGTGAGGTTCCTAAAAGAGAATAATTTTTCCACTGTAACGTTAAACTTCAAAATTTAACTAGGGAGAAGATGACAGATTTAAATTAGATGTTAGGAGGAAATAATTTGCACAGAGGCCCTGGCACAGGCTGCCCAGTGGATGCCCCATCCCTGGAGGCATTCAGGGACAGGTTGGATGGGGTCCTGAGCAGCCTGAGCTGGTGGTTGGTGTTCCTACCCATGGCAGGGGCTTGGAACTGTAAGATCCATTCCAACCCAAGTGATTCCGTGACTCAATGATTCTGTGTCAAAGAATGTGAAAAGACCCAGTTATTGGCCCAAGACAACATTTAGAGGTTATATTATAAATATTTTCAATATGTGTAAGTAAAGAACTATTGAACAACAAATCATGTTCAAACATTTAGTTCATCATATGAAATATTTATCTTTAAATTCTCAAGCTCTGACTTCTTTATGACCGAATTCCATACTGAGCCTATATCTCATTTACACTGATAGCCATTTATACATTTCTGGCAGAGTTAAGGGGACTTTCAGTGAGTGTAAATGTAATATATGTTCAGTCAAAATTGAAGAGTTGATCTTTCCCTGTTCTACAGTAACATTCTAATATATCATTTACCTTCAGCTGAAACATTAATGTCAACTGAAATAATTAATTTTCAAAATCCTATATAAACTTAGCACCGAACTTTATCCTTAAACAAGTCACTAGTTGGACTTGAGTTCATATGACGTACAGTAACCTTTTTCACTGGTAAACGTGCAGTTTGGTCTATCAATGATATTAAAATGCTACTTGTGCCAGGGAAGATGTTCGAAGGATGACTGCATTTTTGACAAGAATACCTGTAAAACTTCTTCTCAAAATGTAACAAGATTACATTTCATCAGTACCTATCTGTCGTGGCTTTGGTTGGAATAGAGTTAATTTCTTTCTTTCTTTTTCTTTTTTTTTTTTATTAGTATTATTTTATTTTTGATGAAAATAGTGGTGATAGCACCCTGATGTTTTAGTTGTTCCTGAGCAGTGCTTACACAGAGCCAAGGACTCTTCCATTTCTTGTGCTGCCCTGCCAGTAAGGAGCTGGGAGTGCATAAGAAGATGGGAGGGGACACAGGCAGGACTGCTGACCTGAAATGGCCAAAGAAATATCCCATATTATGTGGTGTCATGTTGAACAATAAATGCTGAGGTAAAGAAAAAGGTATAGTGGGGACATCTGAGTGATGGCATTTGTCTTCCCAAGTAACTGTTAAGTGTGATGAACCTTACTTTTCTGAGAGTGACTGAACGTCTTCCTACCAATGGGAAATAGTAAACAAATTCCTTGTTCCGCTTTGCTTGTGTGCAGGGCTTTGCTTTACTGTTGAACTGTCTTTATCTCAACCCATGAATTCCAATTCTCTCACTCATCCCCACCATTTTTGGGTAATGATGTGGGATGGAATAGAAGGATCCAGTCCATAAATGCTTGCGTATGACACTGATGCTACAGGCAGGGCTTTGGGTTTTTTGATAATGGCCGGTCATATAAGATACCAGACCTGACTATAATACATGGGAAAGGTTTATCTTGCAATGGCAAAAGGGTTCTGGGTCAGGAATTAGCAAGGCTCATTCAAAGAGCTTTAAACTAGATTTGAAGTGGGATGGCGTTGTAGATGGCCTTGCACTGGTGAGGCAGTGTTCTAGTACTGGTGAAGACTAGGAGGCCTCTTTCCCCCCTAGGGTGAAATCAGCATGCTCCACTTGCTCCCTGAAATGCCTGCATGAGAAATAAGCAGGAGGAATTAGAAATCCGTGTTTGGGCAGGATATTATGATCTGGTGGCAATAACAGAGACATGGTGGGACAGATCACATGAATGGAATGTGGTCATGGATGACTATGTCCTTCTTAGGAAAGACAAGTGTGACAGAGCAACTAGAATGTACTGCATACTGTCCAGGGGCAGATAAGCAGCAAGTTGAGAGTTTGTGGGTGAGAATTAAGGGGCAGGCTGGCATGGGCGATACTGTTGTGGGTGTCTATTATGGGCCACCAGATCAGGATGACAAAGTTGACAAGGCCTTCTACAGGTAACTGATAGCAGCCTTGCAATTACAGGCCCTGGTTATCATGGGGGATTTAAACTATCTTGATATTTGCTAGAATGTCTACTCAGCCAGCCAAACGCAGTCCATGAGGTTCCTCCAATGCACTGATGATAACCTCCTAATGCAAATGGTGGATGAGACAACTAGGAGAGGAGTTCTGCTGGATCTTATTCTCACTAACAAGGAGAATCTGGTTGAAGTGGTGAAGGTTGAGGGCAGCCTTGGTTGCAGCAACAGTGAGATGGTAAAGTTCAGGATCTCACATGGCAGAAAAAGAATACCAAGCAGAATCACAACCCTGGACTTCAGTAGGACCAACTTTGGTGTTTTCAAGCAATTGATAGAGGAAATCCCATGGGACAGGGCACTTGAAGGTAAAGGGACCCGAGATAGTCAGTTAGCTTTCAAGGACCACTTCTTCCAAGCTCAAGATCAGAGCATCCCAAGAAGTAGAAAGTCAAGAAAGGGAGCCAGGAGACCAGCATGGTTAAACAGGGAACTGCTGGGCAAACTCAAGTGGAAGAGGAAAGTCTACAGATCATAGAAGGAGGGGCTGGCCATTTAGGAGGAATATAAGACTGTTGTCAGAGGATGTAGGGAGGCAACCAGGAAAGCTAAGGCCTCCTTAGCATTAAACCTTCAAGACAAGAGAAACAGCTTCTTCAAATACACTGCACATAAAACTAACACTAGAGGCAATGTAGGCCCACTGATGAATGAGGTGAGTGCCCTGGTGACGGAAGATGCAAACACAGCAGAGTTACTAAATGCCTTCTTTGTCTCTGTCTATATTGCTGGAGGCTGTCCTGAGGTACCCTGTACCCCTGGGGCCCCAGAGGAAGTCAGAATCAAGGAGGAGTTTGCTTTGGTTGATGAGGACTGAGGTAAGGACCAATTAAGCAATCTGGACATCCATAAATCCACGGGTTTTGATTGGATGCACCTGTGGGTGCTAAGGGAGCTGGCAGAAGTCATTGCTAGATTACTCTCCATCATCTTTGTTAAGTTGTGGGGAACTGGAGAGGTGCCTGAGGGCTGGAGGAAAGCAAATGTCACCTCAATCTTCAAAAAGGGCAAGAAGGAGGAGCCTGGAAACTACAGACCCGTCAGACTCGCTTCCATCCCTGGAAAGGTGATGGAACAACTTATCTTCGGTTCTGTCTCTAGGCATATCAAGGATAAAAGGGTCACTAAGGGCAGTCAATATGGCTTCACCAAGGGGAAGTCATGCTTAACCAAACAGCCTTTTATGAAGAAATAATCAGGTGGATAGATGATGGTAAAGTTGCGGATGTAGTCTATCTTGATTTTAATAGAGCATTTGACATTGTCTCCCACAGCATCCTTGAAGATAAACTGAGAAAGTGTGATCTAAATGGGTAGTGAGGTGGATTGTGAACTGTTTGAAGGAAAGAAACCAGAGAGTTGTGGTCAATGGGACAGTGTCTAGTTTGAGGCTTGTGTCTAGTGGAGTATCTCAAGGGTCAGTACTGGGACTGTTACTATTCAATATATTCATCAATGAATGATGAGGTAATAGGGGGCACTGTCAGCAAGTTTGCTGATGACACAAAACTGGGAGGAGTGTCTGACATACCAGAAGGCTGTGCTGCCATGCATCAAGACCTAGACAGGCTGGAGAGGTGGTGGGGAGAAATTTATTGAAATATAACAAATGCAAGTGTAGAGTCTTGCATCTGGGCAAGAACAACCCCCGGTACCAGTATAGGTTGGGGACTGACCTGTTGGAGAGCAGCATAGGGGAAAGGGATCTGGGGCTCCTGGTGGACAGCAGGATGACCATGAGCCAGCACACCAAGAAGGCCAGTTGTATCCTGGGGAGTATTAGAAGGGTTGTGGTTAGTAGGTTGAGAGGCCCTCCTTCCCCTCTACTCTGCCCTGGTGAGACCGCTTCTGGAGTATTGTGTCCAGTTCTAGGCCCCTCAGTTCAAGAAGGATAGGGAACTTCTTGGGATAGTTCAGCACAGAGCCACAATGATTAAGGGAGTGGAGAATCTCCCTTACAAGGAAAAGCTGAGGGAGCTGTGTCTCTTTAGCTTGGAGGAGACTGAGGGGTGACCTCATTAATGTTTATAAAATATGTAAAGGGTGAGTATCATGGGGATGGAGCCAAGCTTTTCTCAGTGACATCCAATGACAGGACAAGTGGCAACAGGTACAAACTGGAACATAGGAGGTTCCACATAAAAAGGAGAAAAATTTCTTCACAGTAAGAATAACAGAACACTGGAACAGACTGCTC
Organism: Bambusicola thoracicus; assembly: GCA_002909625.1. Lineage (NCBI taxonomy): Eukaryota > Metazoa > Chordata > Aves > Galliformes > Phasianidae > Bambusicola > Bambusicola thoracicus. The sequence continues at coordinate 10,060 of PPHD01011619.1, forward strand.
AGAGAGCTGTGGGGTCTCCTTCTCTGGAGACATTCAAAACCCACCTGGACATGTTCCTGTGTGACCTAGTCTAGGTGATCTCCCAGACCCTGGGAGTGACTGAATATCTGCCCACAGATGGGAAGCAGTAAATGAATTCCTTCTCTTGCACTGCTTGTGTTTCAATACTCTTTCCCATCCCATCTGAGGAGAGTGAGTGGTTCTGTGGTGCTGAGCTGTCTGCCAGGGTTAAACCACAACACCAGCATTAACATAGATTTTGTTTTACTTGATTCTGTTCTTTAATAAGTATCACAGAAGAAAAAGAAGCCTTAATAATAGATTATACTAAGCAGTTTAGTATTAACTAAACCAGACATTAGACTTGATTTTTTTATTACTCCTACCTCATCAGATTTTATTGAATCTGTTGAAATTGAGTTCAACATCTGAAGAGTGAACATTTTACAAAAATAAAGAAAGATAATGCTTAGAATTAAGAGTAATCACAAGTTACATAAATAAAAATATATGAATCATGAAATGGTTTTAAACTGTGAATGAGATGCATGTCCCTGCAATCCCAATTCACATTTGCTTTTGATTCACAATGAGACTACATATCTATCTCATAGCTGACCTTTCTTAGAGCTCCCAGGGGAGGAATGCATCCACAACTACCTCCTGCAGTGTGTCCAGGGCCCAGAGTATCCAGACCACTCAAGTGACTGAGCACATCATTGTGCCTACTTGGGTAACATCTCCAGTTTTTACTTCTGAGGGTACTGGTGCATTGGTTTCTCTCACAAGACTTAGTCAAGATACAGCCTATACGTTCTCTTGATCTCCAAAGCCCTGAAGTGCTTGTGCCATCAGCAAGGTACTGGCATGGTCAGAGAGGGAGACCAATCATGGACATATTAACAGAGATACATCTTGGTAGTTTTGATTTTTCAAGCAACTTGACAAACATGTTTTGTTGTAGTTGTAGTTGTTGTTGCTGTTGTTTTGTTTGTTTGTTTTTTAATTTTGGTATTTTTTTAGAATTAGCACAGTTCAATTTTGCTATAAAATTCCACATCAGCACTAATGAATGCATTCATCATCTGAGATGCAATGGAGCAAGTGAGCCTGAATGAAGGGAAAAGACCAAGAAAGTGTGACCGAGTCAAATGGATGAACTTAAGAAAATGAGTTTTACAGAATGAATAATTGGATCAAAGTTAGACATGACTGTAATCGTAGTTAGCTATTTTATTAAATGTATTGTGCCATTATCAATCTGCAAGTACATTTTAGAGAATTTTGCTATATGTAGGCTAGTTTCTTTGATGCTGTAAACTCACAATGTCTATTTACAGCATGTGAAAATCTGCTCCACTCACTACAGCAAATTCTCTCTACTTAGCTAAACTAGTTTGTTGTGAGTGTATTCTGTTCCATTTATTAGCAAGGAAAAGATCTATGACCTTAGCTACTTTCCTTTGAAAGCAGTCCTTTATCTCAGAATACAGAGTGTGATGTGAATAATGCTGCTACACAGGAGCCTGAGAAAGAAAGTGCTATATGGAAAATACAGAAGTAATGTCTTGGGAAATTCCCTATGAGCTTCACAGCCTGACAAGTGTGACTGAAAGCTCTCTTTCTCTCCAGTAGTGACATTCTTAAAATCCTGAGAGTGAATAAAGCAAGGAGCTTCCAAGACAACAGCATTTTGATAGCTGCAAGCAGGTTAAGGCTGTGATGAAATACAAAAAGTAAAATGTAAAGGAAAATGACATGTAATTTTTTTACTATTATTGTTCTAGAATTTCCAACTGGAATGTATTTCCATTAAGCTGGAGTGTGCATAGAGATTATATCGAAATTGTTTGTTTGTTTTAGTTTTTTGTTTTTAGTTTTTCCTTTTCTGTAAAGATTGCAGCAATCTCTGTCCCTGAATTACTCATTACAAATTTATATAGCACAGCTGGTGTTCTGTATAACCCACTGGGCATTTGTTGACACTATACCAAACAGGTATATTTACAGTTCTCGGGAGAAAATGGTATTGTATGTGTTTACAAAACTCTCCTAAAACATCTGCAAGGTACAATGAAAACAAAAATATAACAACAAGAAATAGTCTGTCACTTCACTTCAATCAGCAAATGCTGAGTATTAGGAATTAATTCACCCTCTACTACATCCTTACTGGCTTATTTATTTAACTGCCAGGTAAAGGAAAAGCAAGACTAGATTAAATTTTCCCCAGCAATTCAGACATTGATGGTATAAGCTATAGGAAAGTATAAATGGAAAATTCTGGCACTAGACAATATTGTTCAGCCCTAGCAGAGAAAAAGGAACAGATATAAACAAGTTCACTTGGAAGAGGTAAGCCTAGCAAAAGTTATGGTTCTACTACTTAAAGGAGCTAATTTAAAACTCACCAAAATAGTACCTTAATTTACTCAGAATGACTGGTGCCATTTAAACTCAGGTCATGGTTATAAGTGAAGTCATATTATAACACTGAGTATTTATGACGGAACAGAAATAGTAAAGTCTGCATTTATAAAGGAGATTAATCAAAACAGCAGGTAAATAGAGAAGGTCAAGGAACAGCAATCAAGAAATCCTACAAACATCAGTGTTTCTGATCAGTAAAATGAGCAACAGTAGTACCGCATTTTAGCAAACTTTTATTTGCTGAGGGTAAATTCTCTGAAATAACTTGAATGAGAAAAAAGAAGAAATTACCTTTTCAAGAGAGCAGAGGGATTACACAGCCTAGCTGCTCACAGCACAGAACGTGATGAACACACAGCTGTGTGTTTTTGCTTTTTGTGGCAGTGCAGCACAGAGATTCATTACACAGCAGACCTTTTCCAGACATATGTTCTAATGCCTGACTGGTTTGAGTTTGATTAAGAAGAATAAACATAGTTTTCTAAACATAAGAGTTTATTGCTATTTGAGATACTTATATTTCTAACTTCTATATCAAATACGTTTAAAGGATTTAGGAGAAGAGTATGTACTCCTTGATGCCATTGAGGGAATGTGGGTGTCCCAGCCATCTTGACTATCTCTCTACTGGTAAATACACTGGACCAAGGTCTATCCGTGCTCCTAAGAAGAGGTCGCATGATGGAGGACCATACATCTACTTCTCAAAGTGAGGCGGCCTTTTCCACCCCATAGGTGGTGGCATGACCTTGTCAAGGCATCCTTGGGAAGATCAACATGTCAACTAGCTGGAAAGCCTCCAAAAAAGCTTCTACTCGAGAAAAGTATGCAGTGAGACTGTATGAGAATATCTACTCTCATACATGACTGTATGAGAGTATGACTTGAGAAAAGTATGCAAGGGAAAAGTGTGTAGTGCAGACATGGAGCTCAGACATTTTCTCCAGAGTCTCTTGGCTCCCCAGACTTACCATATTGGCTGCAAATACCTTGTTGTTCTAGTCTGCAAAGGGCCTTGGTCCTAACTATTGACAATTCACTATACTGTGTGCTCTCACTGCATTCAGTCTAATGCAGAATAATTATGATATTGTGATTACTATTCTGAAAAGCCTAGAGGATTCTTTAAGATTCTTTAAATAATCCAATTAATATGAGAGTATTTTGCACTGTTTGGCCTTTCCTTAAGGAAAAAAAAAAAAAAAAAAAAAAAACAACAACAAAAACAGCAACATTTTCATCCTAATAGCATTTAGACAGCAGAAAGTGGAAAGCTTATACCCATTGAGGCACATAACCTCCCTCAACAGTGAGTGAAAATTTTCACACTCCCACTTCTCACCCAAACAAGCTTATCATAGAACATTTAAAAGCAGAGACCTATTAAACATACAAAATGATGGAAGATTTAGCCTCAAACCATTAATGGNAAAAAAAAAAAAAAAAAACTGTCTTGTACACCTCACAGCGCTGATGCCATACTGTGAGAAATATTTAAAATGATTTGCACATTTGTGTACATTTTTGTGAGTTACAATTTTAGGGGTCATATGTTTAATGCCCTTATAGTTTAAGGAACATGTTTCAGCATATTTTAATGCTTGCTAATCTTTTTGTTGTTTCACTGCAGGTCAAAAGTGCAGATACTGGCTGGTCACTAGTTCCCACTTGGCTGTAAACTGTGGTATGTGCTTCGCAGGCAGTCTCACAGCTGCCATTGAGAAAGATTAATTCCTGAAGCCCACTTAGGGAGCTGATATAAGCTCTATTTTGACATATTGCCTCCTGTTAAATGCTTAATTTGAAGGAATTTTTCACTGATATTTTAATCACTGTATATGGCATTCAGTTTTGAGAGGGTGAGTAAAAAACCTGCTTTTTTTCTTTGCTTAATTCTGGAAACATTTATATAGATTCTAGTCTAGAGCAACAAGTCCGTTTTCAGCTTTTGTAAATCAGAGTCCAGGAAAATTTTGCTATTATAACCCAACATGAGAAAAATCAATAAATGTTAAATTTCTCCCTAGGTGCCTGCTAGACAACATCCATAAAAAAATGCTGACACTAACAATATGATGGGAAGCCATGCTTATCTGTAAGAAAAAAAGGAATGCATTTCTCTTCCTGTTGTTTTGCATTCAGCTTCAGAAAATTGGTATCCTGTATATTAGAGCACTTTCTAAACTCTCCAGGTTGCTTACTTGGTAACAGAAGTCAGGAAAGCAAGATTTATCAGCATAATTAATTATTTTTGCCCTGCATACAGTACACTGGTGCCACCTACAGACATAAGTAAAAACATTCCTAAAAGCACACACTTCAGTCTGTGAAGCTGCTATCCTGGATATTAATTAACATGTTTATTTCACTGACTATGACTAGAATGCTAATAGCTTAACCACTGGAGACCAGATCTCCCTTGAATAAAATAAAATAAATGGCTGTCATCACTTTGACAGAAACTGAATCAGGCCTTGGATTAGTTTTTCAGACTTACAATACACCCCCTCTGATGGTCTCCAAAACAAATTATTTTCTCTAATTTTACTGCACAAGACAAAATGTTCCCTCACGTGCAGATGGTTAATTTCATTTGATTCTGATGAAAGCCTTCTGAACCGCAAGCTGTTATGTTACAACATGTTTATCATTTCAGCTGACTGCCTCTAACTTGAGCCTATCCCAGCAAGACGGTCTTACCTGATAAATGCCAAGAAAAGACCAGCACTGTAATGCGTACCCTTGGGCACAGCCCTGCATTGCTTTCGTATCCACAGATCATCCACACCTTTGAAAGATTCCTCTTCCACTCACTTACCTCTATTTTAAGAGTAAACAAATGCAGTCTGATCTGGTGTGAATTTTGTTTTACATTTTTTTCTTTCCTTTCATGTCAGTCAAACCTAGAATCAGAAAGGCCCTTTTAGCCTTAAATACATCCCCTGGCGTCTGTTATCTCATCTGTCTCTAAAATTTTGTTCAAGACATTCTTTGTACTGCAAAACCTGTGACTGTTTACTTCTGGAAATACCACCCTGAATTCAAGAATAGACACTAGCATATTTTCAGCAGATATTCTTTAACTGCATTTTTATTGATGTTGCTATTGGAAATACATTGTCTACTGTATGATGTCTAAAGATGAGGAGAGGTCTAGCCAAGGCATCTGAAACAAATGTCACTGCAGTGCTCTCCTTGGTTGAGATTGTACTTTCTTAAATAAAATGATGTTAAAAAGTTTAACATCCTTTATAACTAACCATAGTATTAGACATTAGCAAAGTTAAGTCTTCAAAAATCATAATACACATAGCCTCTTGTTCTCTATGGGTAGAAATGTAAGAAATTAACAGCATCACTGAGGATGGTCAGCAGAGATGTACCGAGGGCAGACTGTGCCTGATTCTCCAGGTATTCATCTCTAATGAGATGACTGGATTGGTGGATGAGGGAATAGCAATGAATAGTTTATAACATGACTTTTTAAAGGTTTTGAAATGGTCTCTCGTGGTATCCTTATAGCTAAGCTGGTGAGATATCATTTGATAAATAGACTATCACAGAGATGTAAAATTGGTTGGACTACTAGACTTAATGGCTTGTGATCAGTAGAATAAAGTTTAGCTGGAAACCACTGCAGTGGAGTCAACAGTGGAACTAGTGTTGTTTAATGGTTTTATTAATGATGCTAACAATGAAAGAAAATGAATGCATTTTCAGCAAGTTTGTGGATGATGTCAGGTTGTGGGAGAGAGTCTGACAGAAAGCAGGGCTGCGATTCAGAGACATGGGTCCATATATACTATATCCATGTATAGTTATTTCACAATAAGCTTAATATGCCTTATTCTGCTGCTTAACGGTAGAAGACAGACAGTAAAGAGTATTACGAAAAATCCTTGGAGAGATAAATTCCAGTGACAACAGTGCTAGAGTATGGCTGCTAGGATGGTAAAGTAAGGCTTAATGTCGTCAAATCAAATCATACTCTGAGAATAAGTGTCTCTTTAACCTTGGAAACAATCTAAGATGGAAGGAGTAAACATCCTGGAGGATGATCAAGTTCTTCCTTTAGGAAGAGAGAATTATTTAAATATAAGAAAATTATTGGCAAAAGAAACAAATACTATCAACTGGAGAATTAGAACATTTAAATGTAAATCAAGAGGTTACTAGCCATTAGTGAAACAGGGTTCAAACAGTATTCTAATCATGAAATACAGGGGAAAAGATTAATCCATTTTAAACTAGAACTTATTAAAATTATGACAGAACTGATATAGCACAGTTATTGCTGACAATAAAAGTACATAGTTATCTAGGCTGTGTATTCCAATACTATGCCTCTTACTGTTATTTGTCACAGTGACTCCAAAACAAAAGCTTTATTGTTCTGTTATTTCAAAATGGAAGATGGGTTGCGAAGGCTTGGCTTTGCATTTTCGGGAATTATTAGAAACTTATAGCCTTCAGTCACTTTGAAGGTAGATGTAAGGATGGAATAGGTGAAGCAGAGCAAGAATTTTCCTAAATAAAAAGGGTTTTAAAGGAGACTACAAGGAAATAGAGGGAGGCATCTCCAAAGCCAATAAGACAAAGGTAATATTCTACCTTAAAAACACTTTATCTAAAACAAAACAAAAAAAAAAAAATTGGTACCTACAGCTTCAAACTAAAGCAGGAGCTATCAAGGTCTTAGCACTGCTAGAAGCACTAACTGCTCTACCTTTACCCTATACTTCGCTAGAGTTTTATGATGATGATGATCATGACTGATATTTTCTCAAAATTGGTGGAAATGAAAAAAATCCAACACATTTCATCTTTAAGTAGGTCAAAGTGGAAAAGTAAATATCCAGACAGTTATTCAGTAAATTATCCTACTTATTTCCTTATGTCGTACTACTTTGCAGAAGTGCGTGCTTTCTTAATACACCCCTCTTTTATAATTGATAAATGATTGAAATATGAAACAAGTGTATTTGTATCGTTCAGCAAAGGAAAGAAGAAAACAGCTAAATTTTCCTAATCTAGATAGGATTTATTGAAGCTTTTTGCGCAGATCTGCATAAACTGGAAGTCGTAGTACAAGGGCCGCTTCAAAAGTAATGCCTCCTATTTTATTATGATATTGGCCCATAATGTGAGAAGTGAATGTTGGTGGTAAGATGGTAGAGGTTGAACTTTCCCACCAATATTCTGTTACATGTTGTTGCCACGTGACAGATGACAGCAGAAAGGCAGTCTAACAGAATGGTGTCTGACATGGAAATCTGTATGAAGCAAAGGTGAGTCACTGAATTCCTCCATGAGGAAAAAAATGACAACCGTTGACATTCACTGATGTTTGCTGAGTTTATGGAGACCAAAGTGTGGATGTTAGCACAGTGAGGTGGTGGGTGATGCATTCCAGCAGTGGTAACACTATCAGTGGGTCACCTCCACTGGTGCAGATTTTTATAAGCATGGCATGCAGCTTCTTGTTCATTGCTAGTGAAAATGTATAGCTAATACTGGATACTATGCTGAAAAATATACAAACCTCTTCCTTTTTAATTTCATATTGTTAAAGAAAATGTAAACATGGCTGTCAGAGCTTCAGTTCATATGATTCAGAGCATTTGGGATATTTTTTGCTGAGAGAGACAGAGAGACTTAGCTGATGCATGCATGTATAGAAATTTAGTACAGCACAAACGTGAGGTGACTGGCTTCATTAACTGTGCGTTCAGAAAAGAAAAAAAAAAATAGCTTCCAAAAATGACTGGTTAGTCAGTTCTTCAAAAGACATAAAAAATTGTTATATAGTTGCACAATTCAGAAGAAATCTTGGTAATGAGAAATACTAAGAAAAGTGCCCATTTGCGCAATATAGTCTGTGAAACAGCAAAATAATTCAATAAACATAGAACTTGTAAGGGAGGTAAGCTTTGATTATAGAACTGGACAAAAGTGCAACACAATCTCGTGAGATTAATAACTAACTATAAAGTGACGGTTGAAGTTAGTACATGAGACAGACACACTACAAAACGACATGTCTGTTGCTGGAACTGTTCTTGTGTTCTCTGTGAAAAAGAGGCATATGTGGTTTCTGAAATTCAAATGATCAAAGTTTCTATGTAACACTTAAATGAGCTAATGTAAAATATATTGCAAGAATCACCTTTTTTTTTTTTTTTCCATTTTTTTT
>PPHD01011620.1:0-18681 GCA_002909625.1 Bambusicola thoracicus
GATTATCACTTGGGTGATCTTAAATTTTAATTAGTCTGAGTATGTGCTCTTTGATCCTGAACAAAAATCCCGAGATGTGTAAAATATCTGCAACTCTACCTCTCCCTGATTCATTTCCTTCCCAAATTACATTAGTGGCCTGACAGGTACTGTTTGTTCCTATAGACCCTTCACTGCCAGCAGAGAAAAACATATATCAGAATGCTGCCACGCTTACCTGCTCCCCAGAACTATTCAGACTGGAGTGATCATTAAGTTTTAGAAAATTCTTTAGAAAGGTAGTATCAAGTATTTCAGAGGCAGAGAAAATTAAAGCCTGAGTAATATGTTCCTGAAGCTTTTCCAAAATATTGTACTTCATTCATTCTCAGTAAATTAACTGAGGATCAGGCAATGACAAACTTGCATCACTGATGGTGATACTTCATTGCTTCTTTTTTCCACTCCATTATTCTTCAACAATATATATTGACTGATCTGAACAATGAAATACAATACAAAGGATGCAGGAAGTTAATAGATTATGAAAATCAGTTGTTTAATAGTTTCCTTAGTTATAAACAAATGAGGGAAGAGAAGAAGAAAAATCTGCGCATGGGGGAAAAAATATCCTGAGTTTGACGATAATTGCATCAGTTCTTGTGGAAAACATGATTTGTTTCATTTTCTTCTTTCTTTTTTTCTAGTCCACTGCACTCTAAAGTGCCCTCTTACAAAGACAAATACAAGGTCTGGCTGCAACCACTTAAATTGTTTGGTCCATGGTGAAATTTGCAAATTAACAAACTGTAGCCAGAAGGCAAATAGGCTGAATCAGTTTCCAAAACATCGCTTTAGAAAACATCTCAGAGAGATCTATGTCAGAGATCGCTTAATGTCTTTGGTTCTTAAAGAAAATGAAATTACAGTAATTAAATTGTGAAAAGAACTTGTCACTTCTCCTAACTGAAGCTAGAAATAAAGATGAGCTGCACCTAGATTAAAGCCTAAGCGTTATCCCAATTCTTCATATTGCTTTGCCTGTCCTTATTCAGTAATCCTGCAAGCACTGGTCATGCTTCTACACTTTCTGTTGCAGTTAACAAAGGAAAGTAGGTGCTTCTTGCAACGTGCAATTTCCTCATAGAATATTCCCTTCCATCTACCTTTTATATTTCTTTCCTTTTTTCTTTGAACTTCTTTCCTTTTTCATTTTCATATGTAGAAATGTGGTTTTTTTTCCAGATATTTAAAGGTATTCAAAGATTAATCACATATTTATTGTTGTAGGTGAAGTCAGACTATGACCATCTTAGAGAAACCCTTATCAGAGTAACAAAAGAACGAGATTTGGCTGTAAAGGAAAAACACCAGCTCCAAGCCAAGCTGGAGAACTTAGAGCAGGTCCTAAAGGTACGTATAACACTGTGAAGTCTAGCGATGCAGTATTTCTATAGCTTGTTTAATATTCCTCATATTAATTTAATGAGTCGTATAAGCGTAAGTGCTTTGCCAATGAAGTGCCTGAATGCCCTTGTTAATTGTAATAAAAACTATGAAATACCGTAGACCAAGGGGCCTGTCCTGCTTCTGAGCTGGCAGAGTACCTTGGACTTGAAATCCTAAATCTCTTCTTTAAAGCATGCCCAGACACATGCAGTTAATTGTGTATTTCATGTGTGTCCTCATATGCTTAGGAAATTTGTGGTTTAAAAAAAGCCTTGCAGCTTTCCAACCAGTGGAAAGTTTTTGAGAAATACTTAGCCTAGTTTCCCTGTCAGAAGAAAAGTATAGTTATGCTTTCTATTATCTCAGGATATATCAGCAAAGCTGAAAAGGAAAGATTAAAAACTGTTGAATTAGCTAGCTTATGGGAATCTTCTGTGCCTCTGACACAGAAGAGTTCTGATTTTCTGATGTGTTCAGCCAGCTTTTCTCTTTCATGTCGCTGTAATTGTGCCCACCCATCTGCAAGCACAGATGACAAGTCCTTTGAGCAGAAAAGTACTTGGGTGAAAATTAAAAATGCTCCCCATTCAACATCATGTGTGAGTTCTGTCTGAGAACAAAACTCTAGTACTTAAAAGCCATTTGAGCTTGTTTTAGCATTGGTTAGTTGCACGCTTTGGAAGTGTAAAATCTCTGCTGAAAGATATAATTAGTTCCTTTGTTTTGGTTGCAACTGTAGGTAGTACAGTCTAAGAAGTGAGTGGGCTGGAGCTAGTAGTGGCTATTCATTGTCACATCTCCCTGCTGCCCATAAGGAAGACAAGAACTGTTTTAGTGGGGTCCTTAAGAGCCATTCCAGAAATGCTGTATTCTTGACAAATGTCTAGCATAAGTTTTAATGAAAACTGAGATGTCCATGATGTCATCAGTTCATTCTCTGTGGCATAGCAGGATTCCTGCCTTTGATCTGAAAGATACACTGAGAAGGTTCCTTCTTCACAGTCTCTTTGAGGGACAGAGGATTGTTTGCCAGTTGTTTTGAAATATGAAGACCTTACTGTATTTTTCTGTGCTCCTCTAGATATGGATTTGCTTTCTGATGTTAGAATAATATTGTTATAATCCCTGGAAAGGTTGCAAAAAGTGAAGTACAAATATACATGTTTAGAAAGTTCTAACCTTCCTCACAAATGATATCAGTTACAAGGGCAAATGGATTGCCACCACCTACATAAGCTGAAGGCAATGTGATCATGCAAACCAGTCTTGAAAGAAGAAGGAGAAAGAATTCAGCAGCTCAGGACTTCCTTCTTGCTGATCTTCTAGTGCTTGGTCTTTGCAATCTTCTTCCACTCCCCTAACCTATTCCCCTCAGGCTTGGAAGAGGAAATGACACCAGCTGATGAGTGGATAAGAAGTGTGAAATAGATTGCAGACAGAACCAATCTGTGAGCAGAGTGGGAGGAGAGGAAATGTCTTCTGGTTTGGGGGAGATTTAATTGCTGTGCCAGGGAAGGGACAAATGCTGGGGTGAAGAGATCCTTGCTGTTTTATGTATTAAGTAGATCACGGCAGTACTAAAGCACTGTGAGAGACTTCTGGGTTAGTGTAGTTGACCAAATGGCCTTCAAATCTGCGAACTACAGGTCATTGCATTCTTCTTTTAGGAAACCAAGAAATTAAAAGCAGGGGAGAATCACAGATCATGTATCACAATCTGTTTCTTCATTACATTTTGCAGGTTTGCTATATGGTCACTACATTAATTATTTATCGATCTTTCCAAAAGTTTATAAATGTTCTCCAGTAGCTCTTGTAAAAATAGTAAAAAATTAAAAATATTGAAACCTACCAAATCCTCTACTGAATCTTGAATTGAGACTTATTTTTTTTATATTTAAAGCTTTTATTGATTAGCTGTGGGAAAATGTCTTGATTCCCTCATCATTTCTTGAATACGAGTCACATCAGTGACTCATATTTTACATGAGATTTAAAGGAAGCTGCTGAGCTCAGTAAATGTAGCTTCATGCTAATTTAAATACTGAGTGGTGCTAGTTAGCAAAACAGGCTGTTTGTTTAGTTGAGAATTTTTGTTATTATTAAATTAACTCTAAATAATAAGCACGGCTCAGGAATGTGTGCATCCTCTCTGTGCTGTCCTTCTTTGTGAGTTAGTTACATGTAGGAGAGAACTAACAGCTCCTAAAAAGTTAGCAATATGCTGGATACAGTTTACTCTGGTACACAAAAAAAGATATTTTGGTCTGTTCTAGACAACTGACACCATGTATTTCAAAGTGCATATTCCTAATAGGTTCTGTGTAATAGCTCATAGTGCTGCAGATAAGGCATTGTGTCTCAGAACAGAGTGTTCAAATATGTAATTTAGAAAATAGAAGTCTGTAATACCTATTTTGACAGAAAAGATATCAGAATCTATCGTGATCTTTCTTAACTCCCATTTATTAAACAGGGTGTTTGAATGTTACGGTGCTATTGAGAGAATAATATTAACCTGTAATGAAAAAGATTTCTATCTACAAAGGATATCTTGACGCTGTTCAGCTTCCCAAGAACTGTGTCTCATACTGCTTTGAATCATTAGTAGTAACTTTTCTTAAAACTATTTTTTAAGCACTGTGAAATCTTTTTTTCCTGTTTTTGTTTTGCTCTGCGTAATTTACTATAATTAATGAGCAGAGAATAGCAAAAGTAAGCTATTTTGGGGGGTCGTCATTTGGAAGACAGAAACAAACTCTAGATAATGAGGCATTTAGGGAATTGCCAAGCTAATCTTTTCCAAGCTTTACTTAGGTTAAAATGTCACATATAAAAATGTAACTGATGGATAAAAAGGCTTCTATTCACTTAGGCATCATAGAGACCATACTGCTGGCAGAGACAGTCAGATCTCCTAAAAGAGATGGCTGTCAGAATACCTGAATTTAGCAGTGACAATATTCATCTAGGTACTGACCAAATTAAGATTCTGTTCAGATTCCTTTTTGTCTAAAAGCGATACCAGAATGTTTTTATGTTGAGTTGAGCATCTGCATTCCTGGGACTGGCAGTATGTTTGTCTAAGGTATGTTGAATCTCCTGATAGTTTTGTCTTCCTTTCTTTTGAAACAGCATATGCGAGAGGCTGCTGAACGGCGGCAACAGCTGGAGTTGGAGCATGAGCAAGCCTTGGCTGTCCTCAACGCCAAACAGCAGGAAATTGAACTCCTGCAGAAGGTAAGTGAAGGACATGAAAGGAAGATGTGACAAAGCACACATCACAGCAATCTCTTGGTTTAAAGAAACTAAATCCACAGCTACATAACTAGTTCCTATTTTCACCCCAAAATCCCAGCCCATCTTGCTTGCCTTTATATTGAGCTTGGGAATATTTTTGTATTCCTTAAATGCCAGGAAAGAAGTCAGCCTTAATTCTGTGGTAATTGAAATGCAGAGAATCTACCATTCCCTTGTCAGTTTGATTAACTGGAGCAGTTAATTATTCTCACTGACACTGACTTAGGATTTCTTTGGCTTCCTCTTCTAGTCACTGGTGAGTCACATTACTTTTCCCCGCTATATTAGATTAACGTTCATTCATTCTCTCAAAAATTCATTCTCTTTATGTGTGTATGAACTCTTCAGATTAGCAGCCTAAAAGGAAGAACATAATATTGTTGATCCAAGTTTTGTGTTGAAGGGGAATCAGATGGTGGTCTTCTCCAAGAAACCTTAATATAAGACAATTCGATGAAAAAGAGAGATAGCTATTGATGCAGCTTTCCTAATCATTTATCAAGAACTCATATTCTGGGTAGATTTTATTAAACTTGTAATGATGGATAACACTAGGCTTTCTATTACCTGCTATCATATGTTCCTAATGCTTCTTGAGCCGTCATTTTATCAGATGCTAGCAATAAGACTCATCTCAGTAGTGCAGGAGAAAGTATGACTGTGTGTACAGGGCCAAAACAAGTTTTATTACTGTGCATGAGAGTGAAGTATAGTTTGAATATGTGGTTTCTGTTGTGACTTTCTGTCCTGACCAGCTTCTCTTCCAGCCAGCCAGCAAGCATGATGGCCCTCGTGCATGAGGATGATTAAGTTGTTACAGTTGTGTCAGTGTCCTTCGTTGCTCCAGATTAATATGGAAAGTTTGTGAGGTGTTGCCCTCTGCTAAACTGAAGTTTTTGAAGACATTTCTCTCATAAGAAATATTCTGAATGTGGTCTTTTATATACAGCAGTGGGAAGCTAACAGGCAAAGTGTGTGCACTGCACTGCCATCACCCTGATACAAGGGTTAAAAAATAATTTTGCTCATCTTGATCAAACTTCAATAAAGAAGACACAGAAGTAAATGGAAGTAAAGCAAGGGCAGTAAAGAGTTACTGAATGCTGCTTTTTTGTGTTTTTAAGGCTAAGACTTTTCATGATCAGAATTTGATTATTTCTGAGCTACCCCTCTGTGCTATTGTTGACTCCCTCTTTTCTTGTTTGGGCCAGTTGATTGAAGTCTAAATGTTGTACTTCCATTTACAGTCAACCTTTCTTGTGGTAGTCTAAGTGTTTTGTGAGATGGTGCTGCATGTGAAGAATAAGTTTAATTTTTGTGTCAGCTTTTTGTAGCAAATATAGTAGATTCTACTCTGAATCTCCTCAAATGTAGAATTTACTGAATTCTGAAGATATTTTGATGGCTTAGAACCAAAGTGCTCTAGTGGATTGCCCGAGCCAGCCCTCTAAGACTGTAAATAGCTTTGGATTTGAGTATATGGTATGGTACTCTTTGTGGTTAGAACATACTATATGTGACATGACTAATTGATTTTTCTGTTCTTTTTTTTTTTTTTTTTTTTTTTTTTCCAATTTATATAAATAAGGCTCAGGTTGAAGCTAAGAAGGAACATGAAGGAGCAGTTCAGTTGCTAGAGGTAAGAAGATACCTTTTTTGTTACTTGTGTTTATGGAGGTTTCATTCTGAAGGCGATAACAGTACCATCACTTCTGAAAGATTCGATTCTTCAATCCTGCCTCTAATCCTATTGCTGTGTGTCACCCACAGTGGCCTTTCTTAGCATTTCCCAACTGTGCTGAAATGTGTTTTTGGAATCTGCCAGTGACTATAGCACTTATTAAGCAAACTCTGTTAAATAAATTAAGGTTTGAGAGTTTATTCAGGTGATAGGCATTAGTAATTTTTAATGCACTAAATGCCTGTGTATACTAAGGCAACATTATCCATAAGGATGCATTAAAACCTTAGTACTATCACTAGGAATCGCTCATAGAAATTGCTTTCCTGGAATGGAGTACTTTCTGAAAATTTATCCTGAGGAAAAATCTAGTAATCTAGTCTGCTGTGCCTGAGGATACAGAACTAATTGTTTCTTGCATAGAAACGATGTGAAGAATAGGAGCAAATACTTACTCCCATTCAGAAACCATGAACTTTGCTGTCAGTTTTAGTTGGAATAGGGCAAGGTTTGCAAAACTTATTTGTCTTCAACCAGAGTGAAATTTTCCCAGTTTTTAAACTGGGACTTTTCAAATAATGGCACTTTATAGTGGATAAATACAGATGTGGTAAAATGGTGTATGCTTACAGTAGCAACCCCTGTATTCCCTTCCCAGGCAGCTGTTTAGAAATGCATGATGTTCCACAGTGCTGTATAAGATAGTACATATAGCAGAAATCAAAACTCCTGTGAAAATGTCCTTGCAGCAAGCAATTCCTTCCTAGATTTTCAAAGCTAGACTCAACAGATTAAGTTCCAATTATATCATTTGATGCGCTTGGACAAGGTAAAGTGTCAGGAAATATAGATACAGAAGTAAATAACATGCTTTACATCCAGATTGCCTTTTATTCCTTTTTTCTTCGCTTTTTCGCACATAATAGGTTTTTTATAATAACTAGCAAAGTAGTCTTTCTGCATGAGGAAGTGTTAAATGCATATTAATTCTTAACATAACTTACAAATCTGAAGAACATACAATACCACGGATCAGGTATAGCAAATGCATTTGTCAAACTTTCACTTAGAAATATGTTTTCAGTGGGTTTTTTGCTCTCATGGTAGTTATTCTGTCTGTGTACTTACTGATCATGTGCCAATTGGAGGTGATCCTTCTGAAACATCAAGAATCTCTTGTTTGGTTACTTAAAGTAATAGAACCAGAGGAAGGGTTTTACTCATATGCTTTCATTATTATCATATATATTAAATTTGTGTCTTTTTAGAATATAAGATAATAATTTAATGTCTGGTGGAAAGTATATGATGTAGGAAAATATAAGTAGAAACAAAGGAAGCAAGTGATTATTTATCTTTCTCAAGCCTAACAAAATTCCTGTTTAGCTGATTTGTTTGCAAACTCTGATTTGCGTAACCCCATCAAGGTTTCCTAAGCTTTTGCTTTTTGTTGCCTTAGACCCATTGATTTTATTTATTTATCTGCCTTTTGCAATTCAAGATCAGCAGTGATATTGATTTCTGAAACCTTCTATAGTGTGATTTGCATTAATGCATGTTTGGTTTTTATACCTGTTAGCTGTTTCAATGTATTTTACTTTGAAATGCTAAAACAAAAGTGTTCAGAACTGTCTTTATTTCTTTATTTCATATATCTTTGTTTACTGTGTCTTGTTTGGAATTTATTGCTTTGCCCTTCATCCAGAACACCCTGGACAGCATGCAGGTATTTTAGGGCATATATTCTCCATATCCTGTGCTGAATCCTGCACCTTTCCCCTTAAAATGAATATAGTAGTCCTGTCTAACCTTGCATGGGATGCGTGCTAAAACCATTGTTATGCAAGCATGCTTGGCATTGACTAGCCTGATTACAAATAATCAAAATCAGATCTTTTTTCCTCAAATATGATATGTTTCAATGAGGAATAAGGTACTGTTTCTGAAAGTAAACTTCTGATGAGCATGCCCACTAAGAATGGTTTGATAGTTTATTCAAGACCGTAGCTTTCGGACTGTGGAGTTTGTTTGAAATCAGATTGTTTTGTAATTTGTACAAAGGTAGTTTTATGTTTTCACCTTGGGTTGATTTATTAAGCCCCTCGCTGAAAGCCATTGCTTTTACGTAAACAGTTAAGCTAGGTAATGAATTGCTAGTCTGAATTCAAACTGTCCACTAGAAAGCTGGTCATCATGTTCTCTGTCTTGTGCAAACAATGTCTGTCTTGTAATAGATGAAGTCTTCTTCGTTTTATATTAAGCTGTTTCTCACCGTGTATTTTATGAGAAACTTCCCAAGTCCTAAGTGAAGTACGTTCAATATGGTCTGCAGTCAAGTGTGTCATACAGAGACTGCTGTAGGTGGGTTCAGTTTTAGCTAGGTTGGGTCGACTCTACGCTTTTGTGTATTGAGATAGACTTTACAGGCAGTGCCATGATAAAGAATACAAGTTCAGTTGTTCTGAGAGTGTGACCACATCCTTAGTTCTGCAGTGACATATAAGCACGTGGGTTTTCTACAGGAGAGTGTCAGGCTAATTACCAATGAACCAGGCACCTCACTGAAGTCAAGAAATATAGGTGGGTGCAGGGCTGTCTTCTGTTAGTACTATTGTGGATCTTATGACAGTTTTACTTTATACAGTATCAGCTTTGTGCTTGCTTCTAAGTCTCGACTTTGATTAAAAAGAAAAGCCAAAGAAGGCAAATACTGAAATGCAAATAATCTCTAAAATAATAAATAGTACGATTTTATTTTATTTTATTTTTTTCCAAAAATATGCTTTTATGACAGCCTTACCATCTTGTTTGGGTCTGGATTGCAATGTCTTTATTTTTTATTTTATGCTTGAGTTTCCATAATTGTGTGTGGAAGGGTCAGTATGTATCTTAGAGAATTGAATAGCGTGTTCTAAAACTTTCCATTGGAAAGTGGGAGGATCTTAAAAACCCAAAGCATTTTACTACATTGTCCATTTGATGTTCTTCTAAAACTGCACATAGATGTCTTATTCGTGCAGCAAAGTGACAAGTAGGAAAGGCTCACATTTTGGTTGCTGAAAACCACAGTGAAAATATAAAGTCAGACAAAGCATTTAATATTTGTGTAAAACTCCCACAATATCTGTATTATTATTGTGTTTCATAATCAGTCAGATGGATACACTGAGACTTCTTTAGCAGAATTAAATTAATCTGTGTTTTTATCAGTTCAAAGAAATGGCATCCTCACAATTGATTGTAGCTGTAAAAATCTATTTATTACAAAAAAGGAACAAGCCAAAGCTTATTCAGTAAGAAATTTGGACTTTTGTGTTCTTTCAGGCACTGTAGGGAACATTTTGTTTATCTTTAGTTGTTTCAAGACCCTTGTATTGGTATTATGTAATATATGTAGTTTGATTCCTAGGTAGTACATGCATTTTTTCTCATATGAGCTGAGAAAATCTTCCTCTTTCAAGAATAAGAAACTTTTAGTACAGTTGAATGAATCTTATCAATATCCAGCCTTCCTTCGTTAGCACAGATGTTTAACTAGGCATATGCTGTAAAGGGGATTTTAATGAAGGAATGTGATATTTGTTGATCGTGAAGCACAAGATTAGGATATAGTGCATCAGCTTTCCACAAAAGAAGCCTATTACTGCCTCTGTTGAACTGTGTCTGCTTGCTGTGTTTGGGTCATAGCACATGAGACACAAGTGCTCCCTGTGTCTCAAGCATCAGTCTTTCTCTGGCATGTTTCCAGAGTACAGGCCAAATATTTTCCCCTACAAGAAAATGAGACCTCACAAATGACATTCTCAAGAATTTTGCTTATTCTTCAGTTTTCTCAACAGGTGTTAATTAATATACTCCTTCTTATCTGTCTGGGAAATCTCATTGAGAGTTTTAGTTCTTCAGGAATGCTTGATAGTGTATGCAAGCAGGCTGCTTACAGACACAGATTGGAATTTAAATGCATTATACTAAAAACTTTAATATATTCTTAATTCAGTTGGTGCAGTAAATATACAGCTTTTGGTGAAATAAAAGGTATTTTTGTGTTTTACTCTCTTTGCTACTGTTACTTTTTCTTAGAATTAAAGTTGTAGAAGAAATCCTGAATTCCCATGTCTTTTATTGTTCCTCTCAGCCAAGGAATCGTTCCTTTCACTTATCCCATCCATTTTTTCCCATGTTAAGATTTCTTAGACTGTATGTAGGCAAATTTCTCAAGTCAGCACAGAAACTTACCTTAATTGTGCTTTGTTACTTCCCGATGCCTCAAAATTAAAACAGAAGTGTTTGCCCACAGTGATATTTTTGTACTTCTCACAAGCTTGCAAACAATCTCCTCTTGATTGGTGTCTGGATTACTTCTGTGTGGTTTGGCACGTACCATAAGGAACGTTATTTTTGAAAGGGAATTCAGCCAGTAGCTAATCCTACATTCTGCATGAAATACTGTTTTTTGCTGTTCTTGTTGGTTTTTAACATATAAATGTTTATTTAGTAATACAGGAAGATTCAACTTACTAGCTGAGGATGGGCAAACCTCAGAGAAATACCAAGGATTTTAAAAAGATTGGAAAGGGATACAAAAGTCACAAAGCTATAGGTTCTGTTTGAAGATGTTCTTGCCGCTGCCAAAAAAAATACGAGGAATTTCCACTTTGGAAATTGGGAATTTACTATTTACCCCAATACTGCAGAACGACTAAAAGGTTTTCTTCAAAATGTGAGAACTTAGGGGGATAAAAGAAAATAGAAACCAAAAAAAAAAAAAAAAAAAAGGCATTGGTGGGTGCATTTATCTCAAATAGTTTGCCTATCCTGGATTCCTGGTACTTAATGAAAATTGGTCCCTGTTACAGCTTGTTCTGATCTCAGTTAAATGCCTGTGTTTTGTCTTGCTTGTGCAGGCCAAGGTCCGAGAGCTAGAGGAAAAATGCCGGACACAAAGTGAACAATTCAACCTCTTGTCCAGGGAGTTAGAGAAGTTCCGGCAGCAAGCAGGGAAGATTGATCTCCTGAGCAGTAACTCATTGACATCCTCAGATATCTCTGGTTCTCCCAGTAAATCTCTATCCCAGTTAATGAATGGAATAGCCACTTCTTTAGGCAAAGGTAAGGACAAGCATTTTATTTGCAGGTCTGTTCTGCCCTGTAGGTTTTAAGATGCCGTTCAATTATGTAAATAGAGTTTGATTATACAAATGGAAGATAGAATTTGGTCCTAATTCTGTTTTGTGACTTGATTCAATTTTTCTTATGCCTTTACTGAGATTGTTCTAGTTTTATTCAAGTACTGCTTGGAGCAAAATTATCTCTAATTGTTGTTAGTTGCAGTGTTGAAAAGCCTGTTTGGTGTTAAAATGATATATTTCTTATGTAAGTATCTACTTCTTTTGAAAGTGCAACACCATATAAATGCTTTGTTGGAAAACCTTTTCAGTTTCGGGGCAAGGGTTGGGCTGCTCTCTTGTTTAATTATTCATGGGGAGAGAAAGAACAGAGACACCTGTGCTGTGTTAGCTATTGCTTAAGAAGGAATTTGTAGATGGGGGTGAGCAGTAGCAAATGGGAAAACTGAATGGAACATTTTGACAAACATGAAAATGTTTTTAGTTGCTGTTTTTTAAGCGGAAAGTAGGCACTCCTCCATACAAATTTGAAAGTAAAACAAAATAAAATGTTGATGTAAGTGAATGCTGTCCATCTAAGCAAGTTCTGTCACAAAGTGATTTTTGTTGAAAAGGAGTTTCATGAGATGTATTCAAGAGGGATAATATCTGTAGTTACTTAATTAAATCATTCAAATGTGTTTAATATTTTACCATGCTTAAATTGGCTGAACACTTAACTGGTAGGTATCTCAGAAATCAAGAAGTTACACAAAAATATTGTTGAGCTGAATTTTAGAAGAATTGGAGAATGCAAAAAAATAGATCTGTATTGGTGATCTTATGCATATATTGTATTGAATGCTCAATGGAGTGTGTTTTGTCCAGATCCGTTTTGAATTCTTTCTAGGCCATCATTGCCTGTTGCCAGAGGCAACCTCTCCTCGTAACTGCACATCATTGTTAACTATTCATTATTCATAAGAAACTTCAAGGCAAGAAGTCACCTGAGGACACCTGAAAGGAACTGGCATGTAAATTATGTGTTGGACTCTGTACAACGATCTAACGTTGTTATTGAGGCTGAGAAGTCTGTTCAAAAACAATTGAAACTGAGCTCAGTATCACCCATGATGGATTATTTTTTATTACTATTTATGCAAAAAAAATGCTTCCCTATTGTCAAGTAATTTCCATAGCTTACAAATTCCCCCCAAATTTTTTTAGAACAGATAAAAAGAGGAATTGGACAGACAAAATAGCCTTTTCTTAGTAGTGGTATTTTTTCTTCCTATGCTTCTGGGAAAATTCTGAGGCGTAGGGCCTAGAAATCACAAATCATTTCCCCACCACTGTAGATGAGTGCTTATTTTTGGTGAAGGGTGCTATGCTCAGTGTGAAACCAACTCAGAAGGAACCAAGGTGACATCCTTCTTTCATTTCATTTCAATAACTTTTTACTTCGTGTAGTTTAGATTTTGAAATACAAAATATTAACTGCTAGTAGAGTCACTGCTCTGGTACATATGACTCTGTAGGCTTTTCTGAAGCTGCAAATCTTAGCCATGTGGGTATTCAAGTGCATTAAATAGAGAATTTAAGAGACATTATCTGATGGCTGTAAGATTTCAGTAGAAATTTCCTTAATAACAACAGGATTAGCTGTTGATGTCTCCAGGGGTAGTATTTTCTAACCAATAAAAATTTTAAAGTTAAGGTAATAGGGTATGGAAATGTCCTTTTAACAACTCATGAAAGTCTGGTCTGTATCTCTGGAGTTCATCTAAATAGGCCCTACATCTCACGTTAAAATCAACAGAAGTGTCTGAGGTCCTGAGTCAGACTTTCCATGCTACTTTAGTATTTATTATCAAATACTAACAGAAATAGCTTTTCCATAAAATCTTCAAAACAAACCCAACAAAAATCCTGCAAAAATGCCTTGACTGGAAACACAAAAAATACAAGTAGGTCTGTACTGAAGACATTTTAAAGGCCTTACTCTGTACACTTTTAACCTGCTGATTTTTATTCTTAGAGTTCAGGGCTTGCAGCACTGGAGTATAAATGTCAGAAATCCGTGGACATTATTCATTCTCAGTATAAATGCAACAATAAAATGATGTTTAAAGAAATGGGCAGGATGTATAATTATCAAAATCAACAATTCTGGCTGGAATAATGATGGTAGTGCTGCAGCAAGTTCTTCAAACAAGAAGAATAATTATTTGTATTATGTGTGAGGAAGAAAAGAACACATGGGGAAACACAAGAACAGCTTTCAAAGCAAAGCAAATGATGGAAATGAGATTGGTTTATGACCAGCTGCTTTGCCTTAATTGGTGATTTTTTTAATGTTTCAGGAAATGGAATAACCTAGCCAGAATAGATTAGAACATTAAAGATTCACTCTAAACATATAATATTGTCACAGTCCAATAGAGAAACCTTCAAGATCTATTATTCATCAGATAAAAGGTGAATTTAAATGGCCTTTCTAGATCATTTAGGTAGTCCATAATGAATCAGCGGTCCCATAAATAAAACGGCATGTCTAATTGTACTTCAAGTATGGTCAGCTTCGGTTCTCTGAGTAATTTAATTTAAGTCTGGAGCTCTTCCTTGCCTCTTTCCTTGAAAGATGTTCAGATTTCCTTGACAGATATCTGCCAGTCATGACCAAATAATGGCTATATGATGGTCCGTGGATTTTACAAGATTTTACACACAAGAAATGTGGCGCTTTTTTAACATTATTTGATGTTTTCCTTCTGTTTTATCCTGAGTGCAAAAACAAAGGGGAAGATGCGTTTATTCTTAGTTTCCAGCGAGTTAACAAATTGTAAAAGTCTTGATTGGTCCTATCTCATCATATTCTTACTGTTACTCAGGCCTAGGAACATCAGTGACCTGCCTTGGAAGAAGAGAACTTAGTTGGAAATTGTTTCTTATTTTGTGGATAAAGTTCAGCCAGTTTTCATATGCAGCCATTTTTGTCTGAATTCTTGCATTCACAATCCATAAAAGTAGACATTCTCTATAGAAATGATGAGGTGATTGCAGAGATTCAGGAGGTATGAGGGGGATCATGCTTCACACACAGTCAGTCTTCATTTTGTTTGTTGGAAAAGCCATGCATAGTAATCAGCATGTTTGTTGGTTTGTTTGTTTTATAATCCATCTGTAGTTCTACATACATAGAGGGAATGTGAATTTACGCATATAATTGAAGCATCTCATAACCTTTTAAAAAGACTCCTGTACAGAATCCACAGAAACAAACTGCAGATGTTTTATTATATGGTTAATTTTTAGGCTGCTTCAAGAAGGTGGTTACATTGTTGGCTCAGAGGAAAGCAGTCCCACAACTTCTTAGAGCATCAGTAATTTCAAACACTTTTTCAGAAGAAGACTGGAGTCGATGATACATTGCACAAGTAGCCAAATGGATAGGGAAAGAAAAGACAATGGAGGTGTTGATAAGGTCAGTTAGGAAAACAGATCCATTCTGCTTTGGCGAATATTAGCCAAAGCTGTAGCTGTATCCTGTTGCATTATGGAATAATAACTATTGCATGGCTTTCTCTCCTACAGAGTGTCTATTAAGAACTCAAGGTAAATTTTATACTCTCTACTGTGCAGGTGGAAAAAAATTAAGAAAACTGAGAATTTTTGAACATCTTGCTTTTTCTGCTTCTTGGTAGTCTGTGTTCCTATCCTGGACATCATGCTATATGTGTGCAAAGAATCTTTTTGCACACTTCATATGTAGTGCAGCTAATTTAGTAACAAAGCTGAAAGATCCAGGAGGTATGAGACCAAACAGTATTTTTCTTTGAATGAGTAAGCACAGTTGGACCAATTATTTATAAGCTTGGCGCTGACAGGCTGGTATGGCAAGCACATTAACAGCAAACAGAAGGAGCTAAATTGGCTAAAGGTTTCATAATGGGGATGACTTTTCTGTTATATATGTGAGAAAGATTCCAAGAGTAAAAAATGTATTCTTTACCAGCCAGGGGATTGCCCCAAGCAGGGCTGGTTGTAATTAATCTTCTGTGTGATGACTTATGTTTCCCTTTGGTCAATGTGCTTAAGCTATCCTGCTATAAATGACAGCATTGCAGAGAAAATTCATCATATTGGACTAAGGAGTATACAAAAAAAAAAAAAAAAAGCCATCTGATTGTATATTTTGGAAGTTATTCTTTTCTTCGGTGTAATGAAGAGGTTCCAGCGATAGTTCCTAGTGACATGCCTGGGAAGCTTGCAAATCTGTAGCAAAATATTGCTGTTCGGGTTTTTGGCAGAACAGGAGAGGAAATGCAAATGCCAAGCCTACACACGTATATCCAGGGTCTGAAAAAACAGAGCACAGATTTGTTATGAGGAAGAGGGAAGACACCCTGGATATTTGATTGTGTCAGCAGTGCCCTAAACTGTGTGCTTTGCTGTAACTTGTGCTGATGTTACAGGTATAATTAGGGTCAGTTTACAATTTCCTGCTTGTATTCATGTGGTTTGGTGACTAACCTGATAACAAACAAAGAAAACTGTGTATTTTTAATTTCACCTTTATTAGTCTCTCTTGCAACCTTAATTAATTTGTTCTTTTTACTAATGCCTCCTCACCATTAGACCTGGATTTCTACTGATTCAATAGGAGATGAGTGTTCAGCATCTTGTAAGGTCTTGCTATGTCCTTTAAATGAGTGATATATACTGTCTTTAGTTTTAAATGTATTGAAAGGCACAATAATTTTATTTTTTTAAGAAACTGGAGAGATGGTACTGTGTTGGGTTTTTTTGTTGTTTTAGTATTGGTGTTAGTGAGGAGCTGTTAAGAAATATGAACCTGGTGTCCTTGGACTTCACTGCCCTGCAACAAGCCACTTCCCTTTAGGAGGTAGTAGACTGAGCTACTTTCCTTGACTTCAGTCTACCCACCTTAGTATTTTTTGGATAATCATTTCTAAAATACAGAGAAAATAACTCCTTGTTATTGCTTACCAGTGTTTCTTTTGAAAGCGATCATTCCTTTATGTGTTTTGTTCACTGCCAGGTCATGAAAGTCCTTCTGGAAGTCGTTGTGTAATTTCGGAGTTTATACGTCCCCTTCAAATATCTGGAGACAAACCAGAACAATTGTCTGTCAAACCTACGTTCCTGTCAAAGTCAAGATCTGATACCCCAAGATGCAGATTTGATTCAGACGTGAGTCTTCTTAAATTTATTGCTGGCAATAGGTGGTGTGGGGCTAGGATCTGTCTTCTTTGGAGACTGATGCAGGATCATCCACCAACTTTTAAAAAGAAAATACATGAAATTCATATTTTCTGGGACAAACTGTGCACGTGAGCAGTGGGAATTTCACTGAGATTTTCAGAGTCTTGGAATTCCATGGATGTATCTAAGGCTTATCCACAAGTAAATATATATGTGTCCTTACCAAGATGAAATGTGGGAGAATTAACTGCTTTTTGAATAGGCTGCAAAAAAAAAAGCAGCCCAGATTAGTCAAATCAGAAAAGGTTGCTTAACAGTGAGATTTAGGGAAGCAGAACTAACAACAAGAAACAGAAGAAGTGCATGTCAAATTTAATTCCATTTTTCTATTGCTTTTGAGTTATCTCACTGAGAATGTCAAGACCTCTTTTGCAGTGTTGTTCATTGCGTGCCTTCTTGAGTGTAATTATGTGATGCATGCTTATATTATGCAAGCAAACAGAAATTATGTTCCATTTTTTTTTTATAGGTATCAGGCACGGGAGGAAGTGTAGGAATAAAATCTTTAGGAAATAGTCTTTTAAGAAAATCTAATAGTGGGACATAGTGCTGTAAAGTCTTATATAATTATTATAAGGAAAAGATATTCTGCAAAACTCTCTGCAACTTCTCTGTTCTTAGTAGCAGTCTTCTGGAATAAGCATTGGATAAGTTATGAGCTTTCAGACATCACAACAATAACCCTTCAAAAGTTGCCTGCATCTGCAAAGCTACATGGGGGAGAATACTTGATAGCTATTGTTGTCCACTTCACTGAAAGTGAAAGGATGGTGTGTACTGTGATTTCCTAGCAAGCTAACCCTTAAGAGTTAATTCAGAAGAAAAGTGACTTGCTCCAGTATTTTTCTGGGCCACTTTTGTTCCATACTGGCAACTGTGCAGGGACCTGTTTAGACCAGAAAGTTGTATTTCAATATTCACTCTGTCCAGACTGTAAAATAATAATCCATTTTGGACAATTTACCTGTTTGATTTTAATGTTAATCCTAGTATCTCTACATTAATGAAAGTCCTCCCAAGCTTATGGGAAAAGTTCATTTTTCCTGAAAGAATTCAAAGTAAATCATGAAATAAGTAAAGAAGTGCATCCCTTGCTCATCTTTTCTTACTTACTAATGACAAAGAACCAGTCTACAGTTGGGTCAGTTTTGCAAACTTTTGAGGAAAATTAATGTCTATACTCAGATAATCTGTATCTTTAGAATATACCAAGGAAGAGCTCAATTTCTTTACCGTGCTGGAATTTGACTTACAATTCCTTTATATTCTAAGCCCTTCTAAGTTAAATTGACCAATTTTTTTTATTAATTGCATGTACTTTGATTTTTTTCATCTATCAGGAGAATGATGCATGAAACTTTTAGATATCTTTTTGTCTTTTTTTTTTTTTTTTTTCCTGTACAGATGGATAATGATCAGAACTCCAATACCTCGAAGCAGAGATATTCTGGGAAAGTCCATCTTTGTATTGCACGTTATAGGTAACAAAAATCATTGGCTGGAGCCAATTCTTGTTCCTGGTCAAAACCCAAGTGAAAGTACGTTTTTAGCAGTGAAGTTTTGGCAGGTGGATCAACAATCTACGTCCCTGCTTTCTTTGAGCACTCTGAGTAATTAAGTAATAGGCTGCAGCTATGCATACTCTGGGATGAGTATATGTTTAAACACTTTATAACAAGTTTTGTCTACAAGTGTCTTTCTTTAGCTGGACTTACTGTTTTTGTATGTGTTCAACTTATTTCTTGAAATGTGTTAGCTTGTGTGAAAGACTGCCAGATAGAACAAGGAGAAGATGAGAACTGGAAGAGATGTCCCAAGTGATGTTTCCTTAATTCACTTTTCAGAATGGAGATTTAGGGCAGGGTAATAATAATAATAATT
>PPHD01011621.1:0-18679 GCA_002909625.1 Bambusicola thoracicus
AGAAAAGAAAAGAAAAGAAAAGAAAAGAGAAAAACGCTGATATTTGAGTTGAAATCTATCTATCTATATATTGTGTGTAATTTCACAGTCCCATCAAGGTTTATTTCCTTCCTAAAGACATCAGGACGGGTTATGTCAGTAAAACACATCCTGTACACCCCTTGCTGCTGCCCTGTTTGGTCCCTGAAGGACAGTTCAGTGAATGCTCATTACAGCCCATATTAAGTCCCTTTTACCCGGCGCAGGATAAAGGAATTAAGTGTGATGGGGAGGAAGCCTTATGCATATTTACTCTGCCACAAAAAAAAAAAAAAAAAAAAAAAAACTCCAGAAAGGCTTCTGATTACCGAAGCCCTAATTTTTTTCCTTGCACATCCCTTGCCGGCAAATGCATTTTGTACCTCACCATAGCTCGGGCCTGGAAGAACCAGGTGAAGAAAGCAATTTCATGCTTCACGCCACCATTAACGTCTCGTTGTAATCTTCAGAGAGCAAGTCCCTCCTGTTTAAGTTGGGAATAATGAAGGGTTTAACTTTTTGGCGCTGTCAAATTAGGCATCGGAGGGGAAACGGGGGCCCTCTTCCCTCTTGGTGGCGCGGAGATTGCCTGCACGGACAAGTAAGTGAGCATTACAGGTGATCCTTCCTGCGCGCGGAGGTAGAGAGCTTCCATTTATTGCCATCAAATGCATTTAGCTGGAAGTCAAAGCCCTTAGCTTTTTGCTCGCCGCGAGTCTGGACCAGAAGACAATCAAACCATAAGGGTCATTTTCTGCATGAGCTAACCTTTTCCTCTCTTATGGTTTGAAGCCTTTGTTGACAATGAGATGCTCAGTGGGAACATTAAATTAACACTTCATATTCGTGGCTGTAAATTTACCGGCGAGCTGAGGAAAAGTCAGGGAAAACAAACACTCCATCATTTCTGCTTCATTTAGCCGCTGAATGGGGACACTCTCACCTGCAGAGAAAAGAGGTCAGGGCAAACAGGGATAATTTTAATCTGACTCTCAGCCCGGTCTTTAGTGGCGGCGGATTGTGTTGCTTTCTGTGCGGAAAGTAAAGGTGAGAGCGAGGTGAGAGCAAGAAAATGGATAAGTGCTGTGTGAAACGCTTGGCAGAGCTCGCTGCGGGCGGAGGGCTTGTTGTCGCCGTTGCCACGGAAACCGGCGACCGAAATACTATTAATTTTTGCCAATTCCACCGCCGGTCTGAGCTCCCATCGTAGCGGCGGGGGGGCGTCCCCGCGTGAGACGGGGGGGGGGACGGCGCCGAAGTCCGCGGCCGAAGGTTTAAAGACCGAGGCGCTTGCTTTCATGCCGAGATAACGACGCCGGCCCGTGACTTCATCTTCCCCGGCAGCGCGTTAAACGTCGCCTGTCACTTCCCCCGGGTCGAAGCCGCCGTTGACGGTGGCTTTCAGGGCCTGATGGGCAAATAATGCTCGTTTGTGCCGCGGTGCTGAGTAATGTGACAGCTCTCGGTTGTCACCGCCCGTCAGCTCGTGACATCGGGGCCCGGGTTCCCAAACGCCTCGAGGAGCCTTGGAAATGGTGGCGTGGCCTTTTTATTTTGCCTTATCCCACCGGCAGCGTGAGCGGGTGGTGTAAACGCTGTTAAAATGGGGAAACACTGATCCTGCGAAGGCGTTTGGGGATAGGGACGAGACTGCTGCCATGCTGAATTTTTGGTGGGTTGCGCTTCTAGATGTTCGTGTTTCTATTAAAAATCTTGGTGGGGAAGCATTTCAATTAATTCCGGCAAGTCTTGCTCCTGGGATGCTTCGCAGGCTTATTGCAAAGCTTAGAATCTCAGAAGGGATGGAGCTGGGATGGACCTCTAAAGGCCATCCATTCCAACCCCCTGCAGCACACAGGGACACCCACAGCTCCATCAGTGCTCACAGCCCCGTCCAGCCTGAGCTTGGCTGTCTGCAGGGATATGGGGCACCACCACCTCCCTGGTCAGCCTGTGCCACTGCCTCACCGCCTCACTGCCCTTTCAGTAAAAAAAAACCAGATTAATTCTTCTTTAGATCCAGGCTAAATCGCTTATCTTTTAGTTTGAAACCATTTCTCTTTGTCCTGTCCATGCTTGATCACATGGTTGGGGTTTCAGAGTGGCTCATGGGGCTGCAGGGCTCTGGCATGATGCTCAGTGCCCGCTTGGGGGTATGGCTCCCGGTGCAGGTGTCACCCGACGGGCACCAAGCCCTGTGCTTCTCCATCCCCTCCCCTTTGGGGTGCGGCGGCGGGTCTGGGGGATTAAGGGGATTCAGGCTGCTGGGGGGGAACGGGCTGCAGCCTCCCTCCCCGGTGGTCCCGCAGCAGGCCGGGGGCTGCGGGGTCGGCTTTGATGCGGCGTGCTGGGGGGAGCGGGGCCGCGGGCAGGCGGCTGGTGAATGCCTGGCGCGGGGCCGCCCGATTTCCCAGGGGGTCACGGGGTCAGGTTTGTATTTAGTTAGCGGTAATGATCTCGTTAGGGATCTGAATGGACCACCGTCCTCGCTCTTTCAGGGGTGCGAGCGTGTCTTGCCTTCGCCGCTCCGCCTGCCTTGTGTGGGCCGCGGCGGGACATGGGCGGCCGCGCTCGGGGGCTGCGGCACCGGGGGCATCGCGCCGGGCTCCGGCTTCCCACTGGGAAAGGGACGGGGGGGAAGGTCTGGGGCTGCGGTGGGAAAGGCATTGAGCGGGCAGAGGAGATTAAAGAGCTGAGAAAGTGACAAGCTGATAATAGAAAACACTTCCAGTAGTAGTAATCCTTGACATGCAAGGACAAATATGAATGCCTTTGTTCTTGAATTTACATTAACTTCCAGTGCGGGCCTAAAACTTGGAGCAACTCCATGCTCAAAGTCTTGGGCTCTGGGAGTTCATCGCTGCCGACCCCAGGATCTCACAGTGGCTGTGGGGTGAGGCGTGAGGCTCAGCATCCCCTGCAGCAGCACTGCTTCTCCGTTCCTCTTGGGGTGGCACGGCCTCCCAGCCTGCCTGCCTGCACCAGGGGGTGGATTTCACAGTGCTCCCACCAGAAAATAAGTGCCGAGAAGGCACTGCGAATCGGGCAGTTTGTATGGGCTGGAAGGTCTGAGGGAAGGAGGGAGGAAGGAGGCCGATGTGAAGTGCTGACATCGTTGTGAGGATCTGAGTGCGTTATGGGGAAGAAGAGTGAAGGGAGATATGTAAAATAAACACGTAACCAATTCAGATTGGGCTGTCTTTCAGCCGTGAAGCCTTCTGACCCAGCTGCAGAAGACTGCAATGCCATGCAGTGGTGCTATAGATATTTTAATTGGCTCCTTCTGCGAGATGCCTACTGTCTGCTTGGGAATCTGAAGCGTGAGCAAGGGCCTGGAAAGGAAAGCGATGTTCCTGATGACAAGAAGAGGTAGATCTTGAGCTCCCTAAAGCAAATTGTTACAGGGCGGTTAGTCAGTTAATTAAAAATCCCTCTAAATGTAAGAAGTGCTGCTATAGGATCCACTGCGAGCCCTTGGGTGGGCTCACACAGCCCCCTGCTGCTGGAAGCATCACCGTTAGCATTGCTGACCTCTCAAGAGATAAGGCTGGAACGCACAGTGCCAAAGTCAAGAAGAGAATATAAAGAGGATCAGACACACAGGCCCCATATACATACAGTAATTTCTAGTCTGGGCTTATCTTGTAGGAATTGCAAGATACTGAGTAGGAAATAAATCATACTGTCAGAATCAAATGGCATTTTCCTCCTCAGTGTGATTCGCAACATTCCATTCTAAGAGATGTTACTCCTTCTCCCCCTTAATTGAATTATGCCCCTGACTAGCAAATGGGATTCGTTCTTTGAGGTGCAGGGAAATTGACGAAACAATGCTTCACTCCTTCCTCACCTGCACAAACATCCTTCGGGTATTATACAGATATCCTTGAGTGCAAGCTATTGTTCCTTTTGATCCCTGGCTTCGTTTGTCATAATCAACACCAACGCAATACCGCAGGAATATTATACACTGAGTGCACAGTTGTATTTGAGCTGCCCTCAATGGTAGTCTGACTGTTTCCTTCAGAACTTCAAAAGAGTTTCGTGGTGCCATTTAATTAAGATGCTCCCTGCTGCTGTTGGCTCCTTAAGGACAGGTGCTGTTGGTGCTTGGTGCATCTATTGCCATGACTTCTGGTTTCCTTGGGGCAGCTGCTGCTGACCTGCACCGTCACTTGTGCTTCATACCAGAGGTGTGAGGAACTCAGGGAGCTGCCCAGGGGCACAGCACCAGGTTGGGAGCTCCAGCAGGGAGTGATGCTCCCGCATTCCATCCCCAACCACATGCACACCTCCACAAGAATCCCAAATCCCTCAGGGAGCTTTGGGCCTGGAAGCTTTCCTGGGGCTGTACCCCAGCTTGCAGCACCCCAAGCCGTGCTCGTGTCCCCCACGCTGCAGCAGGGCAGGCGTGTGCAACCTCAGTTCAGGCAGAAAATCGATGCTTACTCTGGCAAGCTGAAAACCAAAAGGAAGAAAGCAGAAAAATAATTATTTGCTGATTGAGCGGCGAGTTTCATTTATTAGTTTCACATCTCTTACAGGGCTAATTACAGTGAATCTCATTAACTGCATGGAGTGGGTTGGAGAGCAGCTTTCCTGAGGCTGGTGGCTGCTGCAGACTCTCGGTTACCCCTGCGCTGGCAGCAATCATCAGGAAACCTTGATTTCCCAGGGCAGTATGCTTAGTGCTAATTTGCAAGCTCCATTTTACAATTGATGTCTGGTGGTGAGGACTTAGAGGTGTACTTCAAAGTTTAGAAACTCTGATCTAGATTTAGATGCCAGAGAGGTCATAGGACCTTTTGAGTTGGAAGGGACTCTTAAAGACCATCCAGACCAGTTCCCCTGCACGGGGCTCTGAGCACTGATGGAGCTGTGGCTGTCCCTATTCAGTGCAGGGCAGTTGGACTGGGTGGTCTTAAAGAGTCCCTTCTAGCTCGAATGATTCTGTGATTCTGCGACGACTTCTTCCCGCAGTGCTAGTTTACAATGGATGGTTTATTTCTCTATTTTTATCTAAACTAGGAATAAATGATAAATATTGGCTCAGTGCACGAGTCCTGCATTTTATCTTTTGAGTTCTCCTGAGATTTGTAAGGGTTCGACAGAGCTATAGATGGGACAGCCTGTCTGGATCCCAGAAGCGAGGTGTGAGCTCTGGAAACATTGAGGTCCCAATTCCCATCAAGAGGAATTGTCTCCAGGGGTCTTCCCTCTTCCAGCATGGAAGAAGTGGGTTTCAGAAGGAATAGAAACTGTCCTGCTGCCAATGTTTGTCTTGACCATGCAGTAACTTTGTAATTAGCGTGTTAGCTGGTTGCCAATTAACCAGCAAAATTGTCTCAGCAGCCAAATGTTTTTCCACTCCTGATCTATTCCCTTTTTCTCTTCTGCCTTTCATCTCCGCAGTCAGCCCAGTGCCACTGCTGAAACCATCTGCCTCTCCATTTTGGGAATGGCTGCAGCAGCTCCTGGTCTCCTGCTGCCTCTGATCCCATCCCCTCTGGGTTTGACTTGCATGCTCCTTCGTGGTTTAATGTCTTATTTCATCTGATCATCTTTTTCTGTCCGTATGTACCTTGGATCAGCCACCAAAACTCTGCTCCCCCATCCCAGACTTCCCAAGCAGTGTCCCAGGCTTTGTTGGTAGTCGAGATGGTTCCCATGGTTTTTCTATGGCTCCAAAGGCAATGCTAGCTGTTTGGGGTTGATTTCTGCAGTGTGCCTGATGGTGGTGGACTCTCACACAGGCTCCTAGGAGTTTCCTCCTCCATCCTCTCTTCCCCTTGTTGTGTGATGGCTTCACCGTGATGGACATGGGTTGGGAAGCAAGAGGGCAGGCTCCTTGCAGGTGGACCCTGCTCCTGGGAGGCTGAATGGGCAAAGCTGGGCACTGCATGGGACTTGTAGGGGAGAACTGGCTTGGCCAAGCACACGTCTGTCCTGAGATGGCTGCGGCCGATGGGCTGCCCTCACTGCTCTTTACTGGGAAAGAATGGAAATAGGTTCCTCTAGGGCATGGGCCAGCTCAGCCAACAAAACGAGGGCCTGAATGGGTCAGATGAATTGCGCACTGAAACCATCTCCCGTTCAGCTCTGCATCGCGCTCTGCGGTCGGTCAGGGATGAGGTGTCCAGTGTGGGAGCTGACATCTCCTGGTGGCAAACTCACCGGGGGCTCTTCTCTCCTCCTTTATCATGCCATTAACAAAATCCTCCAGCACATCTAATTCACTTACCTATTCATCCCCTCCGTATGCGATGTGTGCGTCTCTGGCACGTGTATTCACACAAATTCTTCTTTGCCAGCTTCATAAAATACCCGCCAGGAGTGGGGCTGGGTGCGGATGACCCAGATGCACGAGAGGAAATGTTTCATATCTCAAGGAGTGCCGTATGGGCACCCCGGCAGCCCCTCCCTCCCGCCTATCAGATGTAGGGCTTAATGGGCTTAAGAATTAGAGCAGCTGCTTGGTGCAGAATTTATTGACCGACTGTGCATAACAAGTGGAATTAAAACCGTAATTGGCTGAGCTGCTCCCTGTCAGTTTGAGAATTTTTACTTTTCTTGGGGCTTGATGTTTTCATCAAGGCTCTCAGGCTCTTCCCTCCCTCCCACCTCGTTTTGCTGCTCTTGGGTCGAAGACGTGACGAAGCGGAATGCCTGCCCATCTCCAGCACCAAGCTGGAGGCAAAGGATGAGGTGAGGAGGGGGAAGCAGTGCTCACAGCACCTGCTGTGCAGCTGCTGGGCCACTGGAGGTGTCCAGGAACTGGTTGCTGCTCAGGTCACCCCCATTCCCATGCAGGCATGTACCTCACAGTAGCACTTACCCCTTTGCAAACGTCCCTTGTGTAGGCTGTAGTATGTTGTCTCTTTCAGAATAAACTTCAGCTTCTCACCGTCGGTGCAGAAGTAATAAGCTGGTTTGGTGTATTGAGGTAGGAAAGGGACCCCTCCTGGAGGACGATCTACAGGATGGAAGCGCCCGTTCTGCTCTGTGCTGCAAATCACAACGCTGCTGAAGCGCTGGAACTGCTTTTCCTTTTGATAAAGCTGATTGCCAAATGCCCCCCTGGGGAAACCTCACCTGTGCCTGCCCTCTTCCTCCTGCCCTCTGTGTACATAGGAGCAAAAATGGAGTTTGAATTTCAAACTTCTACATCTAGAAGCCTTGATGCAGGTTTCTTCTGAGGAAGCATGCAAATGATTTCTTGTGCTCTCCTGCCCAGCCCAGGGAATACAACCTGCAGGGGACACAGATGTGTTGTGCCCATAAATTCTTGTACGTGTGCACTGAAAAGGCAGCTCCTGTGAATTGTCCAAAGCACTGCAGCCACGGCTGCAACCAGTCAGCCCCTGAGCCCAGAGGACGGCAGGGGGATGCACAGCCACATCCCCTGGCTGGGAAGC
The DNA here is from genome assembly GCA_002909625.1 of Bambusicola thoracicus. Classification (NCBI taxonomy): domain Eukaryota; kingdom Metazoa; phylum Chordata; class Aves; order Galliformes; family Phasianidae; genus Bambusicola; species Bambusicola thoracicus. Next base: position 7,434 of record PPHD01011621.1, read on the forward strand.
ACCAGCAGCTGCAGCTGGGTGTCTGCTGAGCTGCCTCTAGCTCACAGATCAGGGAGGCTTCTCCTCCTGCATCTCCTTTTCCAGGAGTGGGCACTGAAATCACCTCGCTTAAGGGCATGTCTCATTACCACATTAAGTCAACAAGCACTCAAGTAGCCAAGGACTTTGATCAAAGCTAGATATTGAAAAGGGGACAAAGTGGCAAACTTGATTTCCACTTATTTCCAGAGCCTGTTGAGTGCAGGGCTGTCCCCTCTGTTGTGGAGTGTGAGCCTGGATGTTGCTCCTGCATCTGAGCCCAGGCTGCCTTGGGAACCCTTCTGTACCCGGCCTGGGACACTGTGAATGAGAGGAGAGGTGACAGAGAACCCAGGGCTCCCAGGAGGCAGCCACAGCTGATGGGAGTGTGCAGGGACACACCTGGAGCGAGTGTCGCATTGCTGGGAATTCGGGTGAGATGAGTCAAAAAGCAAACCCCAATTACTGACTGTTTTGCATACAAGTTTCTAATTCACTATTGCAGTGTAAGGACCAAGTCAGCAGCCATCTGGCTTTTCCTGGCTGCTTGTAACCCATCTGCTGTTAAACGTGAAGAACAACGAGTTAGAAGTAGCTACCAATGTAAGCCTGAAAGCAGATGGGTTGCAAGCAGCCAAAACATCGCTCTCCACATTTCTTGAATGGAAATCTTTTTCAATATTTCCATCCCTTGTGGAGGCAAGACTGAGGGCTTTTACTGCAACAGAGCCTGTGGTCATCCCTACATCCTTAGTCCTCTGCACCTAACAACACCGCAGTAAAAATAAAAGCAATCTACACTAAATGTGTCCTGGGTATCTGTTCTGTGATAACTACCTCAGAGCAATGAAAATAAAGGGTTAGAGAGTCTCAGCACTGTCCACAAAGAGAGTACTGCCACTTGCATTAATTCTGAGTCCCTCTGACAATCCTCAGCATACCCTGCAGCATGCTGGGAAGCAGCAAGAGCACCTCCAGCTTTGGTGCAAGTTTCCTATTGCAGGCTCATCCGTGGGCATCCTCACCAAGGACCGAAATGGACCTATCTGGTTATGCATGCTCCTGGTAGAGAAAAAGCAAAGGACTGACGAGGGCTGAGAGGTACACCTCCTTAGCACTGAGAAACGCTTTTGTTAACAGCCTAGTAACCCCTTGGAAATATGAAAGCAGAAGCTGAAAGTTGTTTTTGCTGTGGCTGAAAGGCTATTGAAACCTGCAGAAGCCCCAAGTTTAACGTGGGAAGTCATGGTGAAGGGAGAGCGCAGCATGGGAATTTGCATTCAAGAGGGAGGAAAATGAGGGATTTGGGCAGAGAATAACAGATAGGTGCTGTGAATTCTCATTAAAATAGGTTATAAAAGATGCACTACGCGGCCGTGGTGACAGACCAACAAAGGTTTTTTTTCCCCGCCATTGTTTATACTGTCACAGGATCCTCACAATAGAAGATAGTTTAGCCTTGTACTCCGCGCTTCATTATCTATTATTCTATTTATTAATGCATTCTTGGCTCTTAGTGATGTGATAAACCATCCGCGCTTTTCTTTTATGGTTTAATAGGATTCCACCAACCCCCCCTCGCTGTTTACATAACCTCACAATTCACTGTTATCTATCATTTATTTCCTACTTCACGCGCACTCGAGGGGTGCTCAGCCTGCTTGGCCTGGCCGGGCCGTGCAGCAAATTAACGCTCGTGATAACGAACATTTCCATCAAATCCCATTTGGGGTGATTTTGGGTGGGGCAGGGCTGGGATGTGTGTGTTGGGGGCCATGGATTTGTGGCCAGTTGACCATCATGTGGTGTCACCACCTGTGGTGTCATGGAGGCCAAGGCTTCTGCCAACGGCCAACCAGGCAAAGCTGGAGTGCGAATGGCACCGACTTCCCTGCCTTAAGCCCACAAGTTGTGGCTGGCCATGGGCTGCAGGAGGCCGGGAGCCTCAGAACCCCATGCCTGCCCCTATTAGTGGTGCTGGGGAGCAGGCCGCGAGACCTCATTTATGATTTCCTTCGTAATCCCTTCAAAATGAGTCGGTACCGGGATGTGATAAGTGGATTATGTGTTAGGCCCAAGTAAAGCCAGACACAATTAGTGCTTTAATAAACCAGTTGTATGCATTACTAACAACTAAGTCATGGGGGAATTGGTGTATTTACAAACCCTAATTAGTAGTTTGTTACTGTGATTCCAAATTTAAACAAATCTGTAGCATCACTGACCATCTGGGTGAGAAATCTCTGTTTTGAATTTAATTAGGAAGTAGTTGTGACAGAAAATTGGTCCTTATTAGTTAGCTAACGATCAGCATTCCCCTAATTGAAATGAAGACCTGTCTGCCGGCTCCGTGAGATGTTTAGACAAGAGCAGAGGCAATCAAAAAACACCCCCAGACTTCGGGCTTGGCGAGCCATCGAGCAGGCACTGCTCTGCTACCCCAACAGGGGAAGTGCCCCAAACGTGGGAGGCCGGGAGCCGATCCCGGTACGCATGGCCAGGCCGTGGGTGCTCAAGGGCTGCAACGCAATCAAATGGGAATCATTTTCTGCAACCGCACTCGTGAGCTCCTCAACCTTGCAGTCACAACACAGATAGTTCCTTGAAAACACAGGCTGCCGTCCTTAATTAATTTTCGCTTCCTCCCTTTCTAGCTCTCCCCAGGACTCCAGACATTAGGATTCCTGGGAAGCTTTGCAGATTAAAGAAAACACGCGCTGGAAATAATAAACAACCTGATTGCTGCTGTCGTGGCGTTACTCGATACTGAGAAACTCTTTATATATTGTAAGGGACAATGAAGTTTCTGTAGGGGCCTTAAATCACTTAATGTTGAAAGGAATTCCCAGACGGCTCTATCAGTCACTGTGTAAAATTGTTAGAGATCTCCACCAGCTAATAAATTTGATTTGGGGTTTGTTTTGCTGGCATTTGCACAAACCCTCTGAGAACTATAGTTACTGTATTCTCATACAGTATTTGAATTCAGAATTGCAGTGCCCGTCCCGCTCTCCTCTGGGAGTGGAAATAAACTTTGCAATAGAATATGAATGCCGGTTGTTTTTCTTTTTAAGTCGGTGCGTTATTATTTGAGGAGATATAGTGTTTGACAAAACCATTTATTTTGTTTCAAATATTTTATTGAGCCATAAAACTGGTTTACATCGCTGCCACGTGTGGGGATTTGTGCCTGTTAACGTGGAGCACAGAGAAGGGTGCCCGGGTCCCACTGCCCTGTGGTGGGGTTGGCAGCTCCGGGTTATGAGGCCATCAGTCCCCATCCTGAGCTGGGGATGCAGGGTTTGTCATGACTGCTGACTTCTCTTGGATATGTCCTTTCTAAAGGGGGAAAACTGGGTTTTGTATGTAGGAAAACCCACTCTCCCTAAGCCAGTCCCATCAGCTGTGCTGCGAGCATCCCTGTGCCCTGCTCTGCTGCGCACTCCCAAGACAGCCCTGTGCTCACCAACACTGCCAGGGCTGCAGCCCCTGCCAGCCAGAATGGAAAGTTTCCTTTTTTATCTTTTTTTTTTCCTCCCCCCCCATCGGAGGGAACTGGGCTCACGTTCAAGAAGCCTTGCTTCAAGCCTGGTTTTGTTTTGCTCTTTGGCTTGGGCTCCCTCTCCTGCCCTGGCAAGGACTTAATCTCCCCAATTCAGTCTCTCATCTGCTAAATGGGGCCAACAGTGCCTCTTTTCTTCTTGCCTGCGCCCACGGTGAGCCTGTGGATGTGCAGCCCTTGAGGGCCGCTGCTGTTCCTGGTCCCGGCTGTGCCAGCTGTGCGGTACGAAGGGGCTGCTTTCTCTGGGCCAGCATCCCTGATGCTGAGGGTGGCAAATGGCTTCGCTCTGGATGCCAGGTTACCAGGCAGCACGTCCTGTGGTGTTGCAGCTGGGTCCCAGCAAAATTAAGGGGTCCTTCCCCAAAATTTGCTGGATTTTGGGTTTGGGCATCTCCAGTGCTGCTGTGGCAAAGTGGCACATGATGGTGGCACATGACAAAGGAACGTGGTGGTGGCACTTCTCCATTCCCCAGCGTCCAGTGCTCGGATCCCTTCATGTTTCCTGGTCAAAATACCACTTCTGGAACTGACTTTCTGGGTGCTTTTTGGTTATTTATTTTGCCCTGGATATTTATTCTGTGCTTTAACGGCCTGGAGCAAACGTTTGCCTACAGAACGTGCAGAAAAATACCTGGGGTGTGCCAATATGAACAAACCAGGGTGAGCCACCTGGGCTTTTTGATTTGTAACCTTCTTTCCTTTTCTTTGGGATCACTCACCCAAACACAAGGCTTGCAGCAGGCCCTGCCCCTGCCCGTTGCCGCATCATGATGCTCAGCTGGGAGATAGATGCGGACGCAGCTTTCCTGCAGCTTGTCATTAGTCCTGGTGCTGGAAAGGCTGAGCCGTTCCTCCCCAGTAAATTATGTGCCATTCCTCAAAAAAGTGGATGAAATAAATGGGGCTAGAGCATGTCTTTTTTGCTCTTAGCTTTCACGTATTGATTCGGACATATTTTCATGGCAGGAGTAATCAATTCTTCGGTAGATGGGCAGAATTAAATAATTTCAGGCAAGCCCTTCACACGGCCTGTCATTAATTTGCCTCGCGGCAGCAGCAGCCAATGCCGGGCACGAGGCGTGCAGCACCCCGGCTCTGCCCTGGGGATTTCCTGGGGGGACGGACACGCTGCGTTTGCTTATCTGTACAGAGTCAGTTATTACCGCTAATTGGGAGGGACAGTTCAAACGAGCACGGAGAAGCAGCCGCGGCGTGAGCGTGACATGGGTGCAAAGAAGGGGCCGCAGGGCTGGACCCCGCGCACACCCTGTGCGGAGCAGGACGTGGCCTCGCAGGGCAGCGGGATGGGCAGACAGACGGATGGACGGACAGACAGCAGGGCCGGGCTGCTGGAAAGGCGGCAGCTGATGGGAGGGGTGGGCTGCAGGCCGGCTGCGTGGCGCTCCGGGATGTGATCCGCATTAATGCCCTGTGCTCGCCTGTCCTCCCAGGGCTGCTCAGGCTTCTGTGCAGGCAGAAATCGCCCGTCGCTCGGGAAGAATTCCCCTCCAGACACAAAAGCGTGCCCAATATTTCCTAGTTATTTTTACTTTCAAGTGGTTTTCTCTGAGCTCCTACTCTTCTACACGCCGTTGCTTTCCCTAATAAAAGCCCTTTGGATTATTCCTGGGAAAGCCAAACATTTCCTGCAGCCGTGTGCAACAAATAGAATCATGGAATCATGCAATCAATGAATCGTGGAATCGTAGAATCATACAACAGCTTGGACTGGAAGGGACCTTAAAGATCCCTGAGCTCCAACCCCCTGCTGCGGGCTGGGTTCATGAGGGTTGCCAAACATATACAGATGTATTTTTTATAGCAGAAGCACTACTTTGCACTTCTTTTCTTTTATAGGTTTTCCATTCTGTTTTACTTGGGGAAAATAATGGAGGGTGGGTATGTGGGGAATGAGGGCGACGTGGGCTTTGTTTCATGGCATGGGGCCGTGCTGCTGCCGGGCTTTGGGACGAGGTGCTGGCATTCCAGCCCCAGTTTGACCTTTTAAAAAGGTATAGATATAAATGAAGATTTTCAAAGAGGACATGGAAAGCTCTGTTTTTCTTTAAATAAATAATTGCTTTGGAATTATCTTTTTGGAAAGAAACCTACGTGTATCCTGTTTGTAATGCAGGAAGACAGAGATTACGTGCATCTGCAGCCTGCTTTTAAATGTGCTCTACAGACGTATTGTACCCACACTGACGCTGAAGAGGATAAACCTAAGGGAAGGACCTCCATCTAAGAAGTTAGCAACCCCTACTGAAGCCACAGCACAGAACTCTCCATGTGTGGCTTGCATTTTAAGCGCTGCTCGAGAGGCATGGGAGCCAAAGCCGCCGCTCAAAGAACGCTGCAGTCAGGGCACCCAACAACAAGTTTTTTTTTCTTTCGCCTGTGTGGTGAAGATGAATCGAGTTTGTTTTGCCATCTCCTCTGTTTCAGATTTCCTGTGTGATAGCAGAATGAGTTTGTTGTCCATTGATACCTTAATGTATAGGTTGCTGGTTTTTTTTTCAGGGTGGAAGACAATGTCCCCTTGACGTCTGCATGAATGAGCTCATTTATCCCCCCCAGCGCCCGGAAACCGTTCCTCCTGCCCCGACAGCTGCAGGCTCTGTTTGCTCAGGGCCATGGCCAGCCCCACTGCTCCCTGCCCCGCAGAGCCCCATGCGCAGCGTTGCACCGAGCAGCAGCCGCCAGCACGCCAAGGAGCGCTTCGCCCTGTTTGGGTGAAACGCTGTAGACTGCCGGCCAAGGCTTGGATTCCTTCCCCAGAACGGCGTTTCCGTCATTTATTTCAACTATTTCAGTTCTTCTCCTAGCGCCAGGACCTGCTGCCAACTGCTGTTCGACAGCTATTTAATTAATACGTGTGCTTCTGTAGCTGTTGTCCTTCGTTGTAACGTACGTAGGTTGCTCCGCAAGTAATGCCTCCTATTTATTTCCATGGAAACTGCAGCAGATACAAAGAGCAGAATAACACATGTGTGATGGAGCAAACTCTCTAATAAACACTGTTTTTTCAACGTAGTCACCATCATTAGCTGTACACTTTCACCTGTGGTGAACAAGAGCCTGCTTGCAGCGCTTGCAAATATCTGCACCAGTTGAGGTGACCCAGTGTTTCACAGCTGCTAGCAGCACTGTTGCTAGGAAAATGTTGCCCACACAATCTGACTTTCACTGTCCTAACTTTTTTTTTTTTTTGTCTCTATAAACATTCAGCAAGCATCGATGAATGTCAGTGAGTGCAATTTTTTCCACACTGCGAAACTCAGCTCCATACCTCTGCTTCATACACACTTTGGTGCCAGACACCACTCTGTCAGAGTGCCCCTCTGCTGCCATCTGTCGCACAGCAACAAAATGGAATGTAATATTGATGGGATTGTTCAAGCTCTACTGCCATCCTGCCAACATCCGTCTCTGTCGTCGTGGGCCGACCTCATGAAGAAGAAGGCATTACTTCCGGAGCACCCTCCCATAGCATTGATTCATGCCCATGTGAAGGATATCTTGGTTATTTTCCCTATGCTAGAGGGAGATTGACCTCAGTGCGGCAGCCAACAGTCAAGTCCAGGTCAGTGGAGACATGGGGCTCAGTATCTCAGTGCTCACTGTACTCTCTGCTCACCCAAAACCCCAGAGCAGTTTCATAAAAAAAGCTTTTTATTTTTGCAAATATGTGTGATTGCATTTCCTGTGGGTAGCCCTCCATACATATGTAAACCTGGCGGGTCTTGATGTAGAAATGGAAGAGGAAGAACCCTTACATAGAGGGTGGCAAGGTGGTGGCACTGCTGCCCAGAGAGCTGTGGGTGCCCCATCCCCAGAGGTGCCCAAGGCCAGGTTGGATGGGCCCTGGGCAGCCTGAGCTGGTGGGAGCAGCCAGCTTGCGCCATAAGATTGGAACTGAATGATCTTCCAGGTCCCTTCCAACACAAACCATTCTACGATTCTATGATTATCAGCTCCAGAACAATGCTTACTCCTACGCAAAAGCCAAAGCAGACCATGAATATGGTTGCACAGTATCACAGATATTGTAGATTTGGAGCCAAATGCACAGATCTACAGCCAGAGGTGTAGCCATGTCCCCATGGAGCTGGCAGGGTTGGAGCCACTCGGTGGACACTGCAGTGATCCCAGGCAAAGCTGCTCTCTAAATCCCCTGTGCGTTGGGGCATGACAGACGCACGAGCTGTAGCTCTGTGCTTCCTAGGGCACACGATGTGTCCTGGAACATGATGCAATGCCCATGGACCCCTCCCTGTGTCGAGGTGGGATGCAGCCACCAGTGTGCTCAATGGCCAACCTATCGGCGCTCGCTGGCCGTGCTCATCAGAAATAATTCATGGCTTAATAGAGCTCCTCCATTAAAAGGTTTTGGGAATAATATAGGAAATGAATGGCTTACACAACTGGTCCTGAGCAGCCGGGGAGGGGCGTGGGGGCTGGCTAACCCGCAGGCCTCCCCTGCACGGCAGCCTAAAACCAAGGCTGGAAATTGGGTTTGATTTTTATTTAAAATTCAAATGTCTGATGTTCTTAAATTGAACAAATGATATTTTAACAAAATATATCAGGCTCCAACATCTGCAGATTATGATTTGCATTTTGAAATTGGCTGCTTGAATTGAACAAGGATGAATACTGTCACTCTTCTTTTATTCGCTCAGTTTATTTAATGAAATGCTAGAGGTCAACCCTTTGTCCTTAAATTAGTTACTATAAAAATCTTTTTGTACTTTTCTGCTTGTTATGATGTCTTCTGAGCAGAAGAAAAGGTTGCCATTAATTATGTCTTTGTTGAATATGGATATCTATTCAGAGTTAGTTAAACAGTTTCAAACAAAATTAGCATTGAGCAACTCTAAGGCCAGCTTTAGGTTGGTTATCAAGAATTTTTTGCTAAGAGAATGCTCTTCTGCGAGTGTGCATTATCTAATATATTCAGCTTTCAGTTGCTAATTTTTTTTCCAGATGAAGATGGGCTTAATTGAGGTTGTGCTTTTAAGTTTGTAGAGCTCTTCAGCATCTCATACAAAAGCATCTAGAGGCTTTTCATTTGTCTTGAGTATGTTTTAGATGTACAAATATTATTTACTTTAAACTCCAAATCAAAAGGCGCGCCGTAACTATTTTAAATAAAACATTATTCTCCGCTGAAATATATATAAATTCAAAGAGGGACTTTTTTTCTTCATTATCACTTCATAATTTATTTGAAAGAGCCGCTATTAACGAATTTTAGGATAACACCAGAACGGCGGTTTAGTAGCTGATGTGGAGCGGGCTTTTAGCAACGTAATTTGCTCATCAGAGATAGAAGACCTGCGTGGATGAACGTCGCGATACGGCCCCGGTCTCATGCCTGACTGCTGAGCAGGGCTTTCAAAATGAAGCCGTGCTGCTGGGAGGATGCTCCAGAGCCAGCGCTGGAGCTGGGCTCAGGGGTGTTCATCCCATCCCTGTTGCCCGTGGCCCAGCACCCATCGCTCCTCACACTGGGGCAGCGCCCATTGCAGCACCCTCCCGCCCCACCACCCTTGGAGAAAGGAGATAATTAGGAGAAGGAATAAGGAAATATAACGGCCGAGGATTAGTCCCGGTCATTGGAAATGCAAATGAATGGCGTGCTTGCTCCCAACACGCTGTTCTCAAGCTTGTGTTTTCAGAAATGATTTTCCTCTCTTTTTTTACCCCTTTGCTTTCTTCTCTGTGCGGTGCTGCTGCCTTTCCCACAGCAGCAAATATTCCCGGAGATGAGATTGTAACCTTGTAATGCTTTTAGGTATTATACATATACATATATTTTTTCATTTTAAATACTAGCTCATAATGACATTGTGAAGTAGGGATCCCGAGTCAGCCTTATTATCATGGTGTCTCCTTGAGCTGAACCTCCGAGAAATGTGAAGGGGAGACCTTTAGGAGCGAACAAATCCTTTAGCTGCCTATAATTATTTATTAAAATGGGCTACCGGGATAAAGGACGGGGAGGGGGAGGGAGGAGCGGGATTCCTTTCTGTGTACATCCCCCATACAGGCAGGGAATGTGCGCACAGCCAGCCATCAAGGAGAGTGGCTGCAGCCTCCCAGACCTCAGTTTTATAATTATCAAATGATGAGTGTGCAGAAAGGAAAGATACAACGAGAGCAGATGCTCAAAACGTGACATTTATTTTATTATTCTGTTTTATCTTATTTTATTTTATTTTATTTTATTTTATTTTGGTTTATTTATTTTGTTTTACTTCACTGGGTCTGATATTAGATATGGAGGTTGACGGCCCTGCCTGTGGCAGCGGGTTGGAGCTTGATGATCCTTGATATCCCTTCCAACCCAAGCCATTCTATGATTCTATGACTCTGTGACTCTGTGATTCTATGATTCTATGATTTTAATTTTTTCTACTTCATTTTGTTTTGTTTTGCTTTATTTTATTTTATTTTACTACCGTGTTTCACTTCCTTTTGGATGAAAAGCAGGATGATGCTGTGCCCCAGCCACTTTAGAGTGCACCCAGCCCACTCAGTGCGGCCGCTGGATATTCCCATACAGAGGCACAGTGGTGGGCTGGGAGCAGTGTGATGATCTACCTGCGCACATGACTCCACAGGCAAAGAAAAACAAAAAGGAGCAGAGCAGTGTTTTCCCCTCTGTGCAAACATCACAGTGGTTTCCTGGCGTGGGCTGGAAAAAACTGCCTTTTATGTAAGGAATTGCACTGAACCCTGCAAGTTTGTCCAACCCCAGGGAAGAGCCCAAGCTGCATGTGTGGGCACGGCGTGGTTGAGTGCAATGGGAGCAAGGCAACGTAACCCACTCTCCACGTCTCAAGCAACGCTATAAACTTAGCAGGCTATTAGAAAATCTTTGGGGTCAACTTTCCACTTGTGCCTTTCGCTCTCCAACAAGTACTTTTATGGTTTCTTCTAATATATAGGATTTATCTTCAGTCCTGTGAAGAGCTTTTAAATTTAATCCAGCGTTGAAGTAGTAATTTGTTGCTCCTGCTCTATAACAGGCTTTTCTTTTAACTTCCTCGGGACGCGGGCTCTTTGTGCAGGCTAATCTTTAACACACAATGGGAATCTGCGCCGGGGATCTCCGTTTTGGACCTCAGATGTCCTTAAAATATGAGGAATGAAAGTTGCTAAGTGCGTTCCGGTCGGAATGGTAAAATGAGAATTGTGCGCAAGTGACACTCCAGGGACAATGAGCCGAGCTGTGTGTGCTGCTCCAGCACAGTGTTCTCCGCTCCTCGTCAGCTCGGGGAACAGCGCGCCACAATTAATTGTGCTGCACGGCGCTGAGAGCTCACTCAGCATTGCAGCCCCTTTCCGCGCGCGGGTGCTGAGCTGCGGCTGCATGCAATTTGGGGAGTTTGGCTGCGGGTTATTTTTTTTTCCACTCTTTTTGGATCAGCATTTTTTCATGTTTGCATTCTGCTAAAATCCCTCTCCCTTTGGTCTGAACGTGGTTTTTTCCCCATGCAAAAGCATAGGGTTTTTTGTTGTTGTTGTTGTCTTTCCTAGAGAGAAAAAAAGTGATGATATTGGAAAAGAACCTCTTTACCCACCGCTTATTTTCAGCCCATTTGTCCAACATTTTTGAAGCCAAAGCCTCACCATTCTGCCTCTGCTTTTTGGGTACTGG
>PPHD01011622.1:0-18677 GCA_002909625.1 Bambusicola thoracicus
CCAGCACCAGCTCCCTTCCTCACCAGCTCTCCCCATCCCTGCAGGCTCCCCACATCCCACCGGACTCCGAGCTGCTCCTGAAAGCTGCCAGCATCTACCACAGCTTCCTCACCTGGCCCGTGCCCTACTGCGACGTCTTCCGTGAGCTGCTCACCTTCATCAGTGATGAGCTCAAGGCACCAGGTGAGCACTGCTGCCCTGCCACGGGCTCTCGTGTGACACCGGTCCTGCTTCCCTGGGGGAGCAAAAGTCCCCATTGCACGCAGAGTGCAACCAGGTTTCTCTGGAGGAGCATGGCCGGATTTTGGGGGTGTGTTTTTGGGGTGCTGCCTCATGGGCGAAGTAGTGGGGAGCATCTGATCTCAGCCCAGGGCTGGTGTGGATTAGCACGGGCTGTTACTATTTCTTGGCTGCCTTTCAGTCTGCTGGTCTTTTGCATGGCAAAGCGCATGCCAGCGGCTTCCGCCGAGCCACGGCCTTTGCTCGAGATGCTCCGTGGCAGAATGGGGGGTGCTAACAGAGGGTCCATTCATTGGCATCAAGGTGGTGGGAGGCTCTGAGCCTGCCGTGGGGTGGAGTTTCCATAGGGCTGAGGAACTCCCCGGCTGTGTCCTTGCAGCGGAGATGCTGCCTTGTGATCCGGCTTTGGGCACGTCGAGTGGCAGCAGCAGCAGCGCCCCAATTAATGAGGGGCTGTTTGCTGATATCCTGTGGTTCCCAATGGAGCAGCTCTTCCAATTATTTCTCAAAGCCCTTTCTCCTAATCTCCCCATCTTTCCGTGGCTCATGGAGAGCTGTCGTTGCACCGAGCAGATTTCAGCCCTCATTTTGTCTTGCACAGTGCCCTGATCTGCTCTGAGCAGGGCTGGGGAAGGCTCAGAAGGGAATGGGGGCTGCAGCTGGGCCTGGTGATACCGCCCTGTGTCCTTGATACAGACAGCTGGTTTGGAGATGGAATGTGAAACACAAGGTCTCCATCCATGCAAAGCCCCGAGGGGCACACTGACAATCTTTTAATGAGCCAAGGGAAGATAAGGATGGATGCCCACCATTAAAACCCCCTTTTCAAGTCTCTAAAGAGACTCTGGCCACCTGGAGAGGTGTGTCTGGGCCATCACACAGCTCCTGGCCTCCAGCAGGAACAGCAGGGCTGATGTGGCCACAGGGATGCTTGTCCCGTGCTGCAGCTGCAGGCTTCCCAGCTCCTCCTCGGCCACTTATTGCTGTGACACCACTTGGGACCCTGCTGTAAAGACCACTGGGAAAGGCCCAACGCTGGGGATGTCGCTACCTTCTGCCCTTACCATGCTGTCACAAGTGCCCAGGGCTGCTGAGCTTTGGACTTCGATCCAAAGGGGTTTTTCCCCTCCTACAAATGGGATTCCCCCACCACTGCACAAAGCAGCTGATGGGAGGTGTTGGTGTGTGGGGCTGCGTGCCACAGAGCAGCCAAGAACAGTGAAAATGTGTCCTCTGCTGGAATGCTGGCCAGGACCTCACAGCCTCCGTAACCTGACAAGAGGCTGAAGCAACAGTTTTGATTGAGATGGGGTAAATATTAACTGAGAAGAAGCTGCTGTCAATATTTGCCAAGAATGCTATAGCTTTTATCTATAGGCTGGGGCTGATGTCTCTGCAGGAGTGGTGAACGTGGCTGCAAGCTGAGGGGGCTGTGGGTGCTGCTCCCATGATGGTGCAGCTCTGGGGCTGTCAAGCAGCAGTCAAGGTTGGGATATGGCTGCCCATGGAGCTAAGGGTGCTGGATCTTGTTGATGCCATAAGATCTTTCCCAGTATGTCCCTTCTGCTGTTTAGGGATGGGGTGGGCTTTGTTGTCGTCTCCCAGTCACAAGGACTGCAACTCCAGGTCCAGCAGATGTCATCCTGATGGCACCATGGGGACAGTCCTGGGGAAGGCAGCTTGGGGACAAGGGCTACCCATGCTGGACTCAGTCCTACCAGGGCCATAGTGGGCTCTGCCCCTGTGGGAGGGACAGTGGCTGGGACCTGCTGGCCACAGGGACATCCAGGACTGGGGGGGATAAAGCGAGGGGCAGAGGCTGCTAAATTACCACTGGTGTAATCCACAGCAGCGGTAGTGGGGCTTCAGGGGCTGGACATGGAGCTGCTTCCCCTTCCCACTTTCTGGTTCCTCTCCCACCGCTCCCTTGCTGCTGGGCTCATTCCCCTCACACTCGAGTTGTGCTTTGTGTCCATAAGGACTTTTGCTGCTGCTGTTCCTGCTACAGCCGGGTCAGGACGTTTTAGGAGGCAGCACCCGGGGCAGGGCAGCCTGTGGTACTCCCATCACTTACGTCCTCTGCTCTCTCCCCCAGGGATTTCCTTCCAGAGGTTGGTGAGGACGGAGCAGGGGCTGCCTGTGAAGAACTACCAGAGCTCCACTGTGTAAGTGCGGGCACTGCTGGCCTTGCTCCAGCATTTCCACTATCCCGTGCTGCCTTTGCAGCGGCAGCAGAGTTGCGGCGATCAGCATCCCAAAAGTAGTGGTGGTCACTGGGGAGAAGAGCTGGATGGCAGAGCTGAGCTGTGGAAAGGGAGGGAGAGAGTGGTTGTGGCATTTCCACAACCAAAGATGAGGGTCTGTGCTGGTTATCCCCTAACAGGGATGCAGATCTGGGGGCAAACATGCAGGGAAGACAAAGGCTTGAGCCACCAGGCCAAAGTAGAACAGGAGCAAGCTCACACCTGTGCAGCAGTGCAGGGCTCGCTGGTTCGGTCAAACCTTGCACATTACTTGAGGGCTGAACGTTTCTTCCTGCCCTGGCACCTCATTTGTAAATAGGGAAATGAGCCCAGGTGTTATGTGCCCATCCTGGCTGCAGGGACAGCACTGGGGACTGGGGGCAGTCCTTGCACAGCCACCCACAGGGAACGGCTTGCACACTGGCTTGCACAGCCACAGGGATGGGAGGGCTGTCCTGTTGCTTTGGCTTCTGTATGCAGTGCTGCACAGCTCTGGATCTGCACCAGTATCCCGCCCAGCTGCACTGGTGCTGTTGTGTTGCTTTCCTATCACAGCTGCCCTGCTCTGTGCCAATGCAAGTGCAGGCACCTGTGGCTTGCAGAGAGGTGGTTGCATTTGCATGAAGCCCAGAAAATTTGGCACAAGGCTGTACACAAGCTGAACCTCAGGCTTTTTGAAAGCTTGTACCCGTTGCCTGAGCTTTCTAGAACCAATTACACTTAGGCCCATCCTTAACTCAGAGCTGGTTTTGCCCAGTTACGTGCACTGTTCATGTCCATAAATGTAAGCACGTGATTATTTGCTCTCCAGGATTTGGGAATTTAAAGCCTGCTGGTGTTCATGTTGTGGTCCAGAGCAAAAGCCCTTCCCAGCTGAAGGATGTGGCTCTTCTCTCCAGCAACAGCTCCTGGCTAGCAGGCAGCCTTGCTGGTGGCAGAGCAGGAGGGGGCAAACTGTGTGTGCAAGGGCTTCCCATGCAACCTTGCCAGCCTCATGCATTTTCCTCCAGATGCCTTCAGCAAGGAGGAAAACGTGGCTGGTGTCTGCACCATCTCCCTGCTGAAGTCCTTCTGATAACTTAAAGCTTTGCAGCAGCTTAAAGCTCGGAAGGAATGCTCAACTCTTTACAGGGGTAGATGATGGCAGGACTAGGGGAGATGGTTTTAAGTTGAAGGAGAGAAGATTTAGGTTGGATGTCAGGGGGAAGTTCTTTACTCTGAGAGTGGTGAGGTGCTGAACGGCTGCCCAGAGTGGCTGTGGATGCCCCGTCCATCCCTGGAGGTGTTCAAGGCCAGGTTGGATGGGGCCATGGGCAGCCTGGGCTGGTATTAAATGTGGAGGTTTGTGGCCCAGCCTGCAGTAGGGGAGCGGGGCGGATTGGAGCTGGATGCTCCTTGAGGTCCCTTCCAACCCAGGCCATTCTGTGATGCTGTGATGTTCACCTCACAAAGGAAGATGTTTTCTGAGTTTCTATTCCCCTTCATCACAAATGCTGAATGTCTGGTTCAGACATCTGGCTGCTAGTCTGGAGCCCTTCTGGGGCTGGTGATGTTGTGAATATGGCAGGATGGATGACGCCAGGAATGCACGGAGGGGCAGGGCAGAGGATTCCCACCCATCCTCACACCCAGCATCGTGGCTCTGGCACTCCTGCACAGCCACAGCTGCAGCTCATGCGAGGGGACGCTGCCATCTAGCGTGACTTTGCCCAAGGTTGCGTGCCACCAGTATGCCAGCCTAGCTGCCAGCTCTCACTGCCATCCCGTGTCCCCAGGACGGTGCTGCTGCTGAACCGCTCCGAGGTGCAGAATGAGTTCCTTTCCATCGCAGAGAAGCTGAGCAGCACTGAGCCCCCCCGGCACGCCACGCTCGTCCTGCTGCTGGAGCACCTCTACCAGGTCACCTTCGGCACCCGCTGTGACCTGAGCAGCCTGCACCGCCTCCTGAAGGTAGGCACGGCCTTTCCCTTCTCTTCTCAGGTCTGGGCTCTGGTGCTGTATCCGTAGCTGGAGAGAGGAAGAGCCCCCTTATGTGAAACACGGCAAGAATATCATTTGACCCCAGGAACTCTTTGCTCTGGTGTTTATGGGGGGTACAAACGTGTGGTGAAACCCTGCAGGTGTGTTCAAATGCATTAAGTGAAGAGGGAGGCGTTCATCCTTTTTCCCTGGGTTCTAATGACGAGACTCATGGCTCAACGCCATCGGGGTAGGCTCAGGTTAGATATCAGAACAAACTGCTCTATTAGGGGGGTTGGACACTGGAACAGGCTTACTAGGGAGGCGGCTGACGCCCCGTGCTCCTCTGTGTTTGGGCAGTATTTGGATAATGCTCTTAAAGATAAATGTTAACTTTGGGTCAGCCCCAGAGTGATCACTGAAGCTGATGATCTGATAACGGAACTACTCCTACTCACAGTCTACTCCTTTGGCTCTACTCTTATTCTACTCTCTTCTCGTTGGATCTGGATGCGGTTTGGAGGGGTAGCGGAGGGAGAGAGGTGCAGTGATTCGGACTCTGCGACCATCCCCACAGACCTGTGCTCCCCTCCATCTCTCCCCCGGCTCTGCTCTCCCCAGGCCAAGACACTGGAAGAGCTCTCTGAGATCTACACCAGCGCTGCTGAAGCACAGGAGATCGCAGCTGCCAGCAGTGACCCCGTGGTGGCCCGGGAGCGGCTGCAGAGCGTTCTGCGGGACATTGCCGGGGCGGCAGCACTTCCTACCATTGCAGGTGAGAAGCCCCTGCACTCTTCTTGCTTCCTGGGTTCAGTGCCAGCTTGATCCCGCCATCAACCACGGGTTCCCCTTCTGCTGTGAGCTATGCTCGGAAGCGTGAAGCCCTGTTTTGTGCAAAACTTTAACCTGGCACCGTAAGAAGGGGGCTGGGTTTGTTTGTTAGTTTTTCTGTTTCCTTGCTGCATGATGAGCCAGATGTTTTTCCTCGTCAAACAGCAGTAAACCATCTCCAGCCTTCGTGGCTGAGATGAGAACGTTCAATCAGAAAACCAGCTGTAGCAGCAATGTCTGCTGCCTGACCTGGTGGCTCTGAGAGCCACGTGTGACTTCATGGGTTAAGGACAGCATTGTTTCTCTGCACGATGTGAGCTGCCCATCTCAGCAGCATGGGGTGGGCAGCACCTCCCACTGGCTCTGACCATTGCAGATGCCCTGTATGGGGCTTGCAGTATGGGATGGGGCCCCACAGGCTGACTCCTCTCTTCTCTCTGCAGGAGATGCGCAGCCCCGCAGGCTGCAGCCCATCCCCATCCCTACTTCGCGCTGCTACACTTACAGCTGGGACCAGGATAACTTCGGTAAGCACAGAGGGGTCCCCATACCCATGTAAGAAGCTCCTCTGCAAGGAGCAGCACGTGCTACAGCCCAGCTGTGCCAGAATGTTGTCTGAGAACTGAGCAAAAAAGACCCCAACCCATAGAAGGGTTTTCTGTCCCAACACCCCTTGGACACTGCATCTCTCTGGGGCGGCCACAGTTCTGGCTGAGCAGGAGGTTTCGCTGTGCTCTCAGCTCAGCCACAGCAGTTTTTCAGCGGAAGCACAGCTTCCCTTTTTGCTGAGCTGACCTCTTTGGCTTCCCCATTCCTGGAAGACCTCTTCTGGCCCCATGGAGGTTGAGCATCCGTTGCTCACTGGCTGCAGTGTGCTGAACCTGCTCTCTAGCCTGGGCTTTGTCACCTCCCTGCCTGTCCGTTTAGGGTTTGATCATCCTAACCCCTTGCATCCCTCTTCTCCTCTGATTTAACCCAGATAGGATGCAGGGTGCATTGGGAACTCTGCATGGGAAGGAAGCAAAACCCCGACCACTGTTTGTTTTTAGAGAACCCAAACAGAGTGTGACCTCAAACGAGTTCTGTTTTGTCATCAAATCAGAGCGCCTTATGGAAACCTAAAAATGCTCAGGAAGAGGTTTTGAGCTCTCTGTTTGAAGCCATGCGGGGTTAGATAGAATGCTGGCTGTGCTGCCATAGGGCCGTTGCCTGGGGTGTCCATGCGCTGCTCACATTTCTCATCGCCTTCCCGTGCCTTTCAGATGTCCTCAATGATGTCCTCAGCAAGGAGTGCAGCGTTGTTGAGCCTGTGGCCTCAGAGAATGAGGAGGACGAGGAAGAGGAGGAGGAGGATGTGGAAACAGACGGCTGTTCCCCAGAGAGGGACTCGCTGCTGTCCCCCATCTCCTCCATTTCCAAGGACTCCGTGTACTCAGCGCTGTCCGAAGACGGACCCAAGCACTCCCGCGTGTCCCTCTTCAGCAGCTCCAAGGACTCCATCTCAGAGCTGACGGTGGTCTCCAAGAAGTCCTTGAGGTCTTTTGTCTCCAGCCTGAAGGACTGCATGGACAGCGGGTACGCAGAGGACAGCGACGAGAGCTCCCTGGACACAGTTGGGCGGCCGGAGCTGAAGGTGGAGAAGACCCACCACAAATACAGACACACGCTGACCAACAAGATCTACAAGCTCTTCAAGAGCAAAAGCCAGCTGGTCCTGAGGAGAGACCTGAAGGACTGTGTGGATACAGGCTCGCTCCCACTGCGCCGTGCTGAGAGCCTGTGCCACCCCCAGGCCAAGCCCCGCATCCCGGCACGCTCCCGGCGCGCTCACTCATTGCCACAGCACGGGCTGGGCCAGAAACTTCAGACCCTGCAGACCCCGCAGCTGCTCAGCCTGCCCCGCCGGCCCTTCCTCAGCTACGACGAGGATGCCAAAGTGGCCACCATGCGTGTGGTGGTCTTCGGCTCCGACCGCATCTCAGGGAAAGTAGCCCGAGCCTACAGCAACCTGAGGTGAGCGGGGCAGCATGGGGACGTGGCTGTGGGACCTGGTGAGGCACGTGCCTTGATGGCTTGCTGCTGCGGTCACCGGGGTCCTGGTGTGGGGTGGCTGCTGCCTTCAGGGCTGCCCAGTGCTGCTGGTGTGGCAGGGGGACATCCAGCTGCTCTTGCCTGCCGGTGGGGACACTGACTGCCAGGTGACACTGTCATTAAGGCAGCGTGGCACAGAGGTGTTCCGGCCCACTTCCCATGTGTTCCTTCCATCGCTGCCTCGCTCTGAGAGGAGATAGGACCCTCCAGCTACCACTGGAGTCTAATTCTGCGCATCACATCCTGCCTTGCCAGGCTGTACCCAAGGGCTCTGCTCACCCAGCCCTCTCCCCGCTTCTCCTAGGCTGAAGGAGAGCACCTGCCCTACACTGACAAGGTACTTCAAGCTGCAGTTTTTCTACGTCCCCGTGAAGAGGAGCTGTCTGCTTCCAGCAGCCCTGGTGATGCATCCTCCTCCATCCCCAAGCGAGCTGCAGCTCCGCGCCTCGGCACAGGCGGTACGTGTCCTGCTCATCTCACAGCAGGCCGGGCAGCAGCAGCCCTGGTATCTCTTCCACCAGCCCTAAGGCAGGGAAGAAGAGCTGGGGGGGCTCCGGGGTGACCCCACCATCTCTGGTTTCAGGAGCCCACCTTGGCTGGGGCGGAGAGCAGCACCAACGACATCTCCCACTACATCGGCATGTTGGACCCATGGTACGAGCGGAACGTTCTGGGGCTGATGAACCTGCCCATGGATGTCCTGTGTCAGGTATGAACGTGTTGGCTGGGAGAGCCTGGTGTCCCCTTCCCTGAGGTACATCTGCTGAATGTTGTGCCCGAAGCTGCCCAGCGTGCTGTGCTACATGGCATGGGAAAATGGGTGGTTCTGGTGGTCGGGAGGTGGGTTTCCAT
This sequence comes from Bambusicola thoracicus, assembly GCA_002909625.1. Classification (NCBI taxonomy): domain Eukaryota; kingdom Metazoa; phylum Chordata; class Aves; order Galliformes; family Phasianidae; genus Bambusicola; species Bambusicola thoracicus. The sequence continues at coordinate 8,217 of PPHD01011622.1, forward strand.
CCCTGAGGTGGTGGTGCTGGGCTATAGGTCCCACATATCCATCAGGGTTGTGACTCCCCTCCTCACTGCAGTCTGCCAAGCCTGAGGCTGAGCCCCAGGAGGACTCCCGGGAGCAGCTGCCCATCCTGGCCGACATGATCCTCTACTACTGCCGCTTCGCCACACGCCCCGTCCTGCTGCAGCTCTACCAGACCGAGGTAGGCTCAGCAGGGGATCTTCTGCCTGTACCACCAACGTGGGGCCCACCTGGGAGGTGGATGTGGGTATGGCACAGCTGCTGTGTGCTGGTGGGGCTGAGCTTGGCCTCCTTGTATTCCCCTGGGGAACTCTGCATGTGGGCTCACAGCACTTGGGCTGATGCTCTGGCTCAGGGATCGAGGCTGTGCAGGTCCTGGCCCAACCATTCTCAACTGACATGAGCAGTTTTCCTTCCCAGTACCTTTCTGCCCCACACAAGAGGGGTGCTGGCAGATCAGTCACATTGCTGGAAGTCTCTCTGGTGCTCCAAACCCTTCCACGTAACCCCTTCTCCATCACCTGCTGTGCGCCCAGGGCAGCTGCAGTGGAGAAGGTTTGAATGCACTTCTGTGGTGGTGGCTTTGATGGTCCATGCACTGATGGTCTGTTAAAACAGCCTGAGGTGTAGCTGAGGGAAGTGCCCCCCAAGGCAGTGGTTGAAACGTGTATTATGAAAGCTGAAAGAATTTGCCCAAACTGCCCCATTTCCTATGGAAAGGAGTGAGAGGGGCAGGTCCCATCCTCCAGCTCCACGGCCCTGCGAGGTCATCTTATCACCACATCTCCCCTCTCCTCCTGGCAGCTCACCTTCATAGGGGGGGAGAAGATGACCGAAGTCTTCATCCACTCCCTGGAGCTGGGCCACTCGGCGGCCACGCGGGCCATCAAGGCGTCAGGTTTGTGACTGTTCCTCCTTCCTTCTCCCCAATTCTGCAGCCTTGGGGTGGGTGTCCACACACTGCCGGGCTGGGAGATGTCTGCCGGGGGGGGCTGCAGGGAGATGGGGAGGGGACTTTGGCCCCATTGTAGGCTGCAGGAGAGCTTCAGGTTCTTGTGTTCCCCTTCAGGAGAGAAGCTGTGCCCATACCTTGCTCCTTTAACTCTCCAAGGGTATGAGCTGTAAAGCAGTTCCATGCCTGCAGCTCACGGGACGTCTCTTGGCCAACCATCGTACTGCATCACTGCGCCGTGTCTGTAACCTGCAGCTTTTCTCACATCTCACCTTGCAGAGCTCACAGGGCACCCCCTCCCCCACAAACTGTCACCACCCCACTCCCCCAAAGTGCTGGCTTGGCCAAGCCCCCCTCCCAATAATTCAGGAAGCCACCAATCTTCTCTGGCTGATCTTTCCCTCGGGCTGTCTGCTGGAACACCACTGAACATCTGCAAAAAATCACTCAGAAAAAGAAAAGAAAAAAAAGTCATTAAGAAGTGTTGGGCACAGTATTTCGAGGTTAATTTAATGCGGGCACAGATATGCCCTGAAAACCAAGAGCTGGGTTAGCCGTGCATCCTCTTACTGCTGGCACTGCTGCGCTGCTCTCAGGTTGCAGACCGCTTGTTGTGCTTTGCACTGTAATTTCTGCACCGGGTGAATTGCTTTCTGGCAGCTCTTAAGCCACATTCTCCTCTCTGCTCTGCAACTGTGCTCAGCAATCCAGGATTTCTTTCCCCCCTTTCTGTAGGTACTGAGCGTGCCGCTGCGTTGTAGCCCTGAAGGCTGGGGAGAAAAAGCCACCGGGTGACATTTGCTCCTTGTTTTGTGCAGGTCCGGGCAGCAAAAGGCTGGGCATAGATGGAGACAGAGAAGCAATCCCACTAACACTACAGATCGCCTACAGCAAGGTGAGCACGTGGGGACTGCACAGCACAAATCCACCTCAGTGCTGTCTGAGCTGGGGGGCTGAAAGAGGCAGGTGCTGGGAGTGTGCTGATGGAGCCTGAATCCAAGGCCAGCGGAGCCAAAATCAACCTGATTGCCAACTTGCTGGCTAATTGGTGGTGGCTTTCCACTCCTGAGAAGTCCAAGATAAGATAGGAATGTGCAGCCAGCTCCCATAGCCTTGATGCGTGCTGGGTGCCACATGACACCGGTGGGCACTGCATCCAGGGAGCGATCTCCTGCTGCTCACAGCAGTCCTCCTGTTTGTGTGTTTTCTCTCTAATTACTTGGTGTTACCTCCGACCTATTTTTGTAATTCCAAGGCCAAACGAATCTTAATGCCTACTCAAAATTTGCCTGTTCAGCTCCAGGCAGACCCGGGTGTGGGTCAGCCCAGCCATAGGGGTAGAAGGGGGAGGCAGGGTAACAGCCTGGAGCGTGGCATCTCACAGGCTTCAGTTTGTCCCTGCAGACAGCCATCAGTGGAAGGAGTCAGTGGAACGACGTTGAGAAGGTCTGCACATCTGTTAACCTCAGCAAAGCCTGCAAGAAGTACGAAGAGCTGGGTGGGTACAGCTGGGCTTTGGGGCTGGGGGTGGGAAGCAATGGGAGGGAATGGTGGGGTGAGAGGACAGAGCAAAGCAGGGATGTGTGACTGCACAAAACACCTGGGAGGTGGCTGTTGTTCCCTGGGGCAAGAGATAGGGCACCCTTTGGCTCTCATTAGCACTACGAAGATTGAAGGACATTTGATTTCCCGTTATCCTTTAGCTTCAAGCTAGGGAAATCTGCTGCATTGGGTTGCCCGTTAGGAAGAGGTTAAACTTGCTAAATAAAGAAGAACTGAGTGGGGGAGTGCTGGTGCTGGGTCCTGCCATTGCAGCAGCGGTGCCCTGCAGCCAGCCTTCTGCAGGCTCTCACTGCAGCTCCATTTCCTTCCTGCCCTCACAGAGAGCTGCCTGCCATGTGGGTTTGTTTCAACATATTACCTTTTTTTTCCTGTTCAGGTTGCTTGGGGGGGGCGGGTATGAATAAGGCTTTGAAGCTTTTAAAGGCAGCGAGACCTTTCGTCTGTTAGCTTGCTGATGTAGAAGCAACACCTTCTCATTCTTGCTTGAGCTCTGCCGTTTTGACAAGCAGACACCCAGTTCTGAGCAAACGGAGGGCTTTCTTAGTTCCTCTTTCCTTGTGTGCTTTCTGTCTGGCAGATTTATATTCGTGAGCAGAACAGTCAGGGCATATAGGTGGTCTGCCAACTAGGAGATAGCTCCTATGCGCCCCACATTGCTCCTGCTAGATCTCCATTCCTCCCGTTGGTGCTCCATCTGTTAAGTCCTGCAGACAGCCTTGGAAATGCTCCAGCAGAAGTCAGTTGCTCATTCATCTCCTCTGTGTGTTTCGAGTTGGGTGTTTCTGTGCGAGTTCGGGAGCTTTGCTTGCGCGCTGGCTTGGTTTCAGGGCACGACCTCAGCTCAGTGCTTCTCCTCTATCAATCTCCTTCCTTCCAAAGAAACCTGGTCTCCCGAGGGTCTCTGTGTTTTCACACTCAGCAGTTTGGCCACAGGATGTCACTGTAATTCCAGACAAGCATCTCCAAGCAGACTGCAGGAAGGGCCATGCTGGGAGAGCTCATGAAGCTGGGGCCATTGCTTTTCTCCCGTTTAGGGGCTAAGATACTTAAATACTTCTTTGCTGCTGTGTCTGGGAGGTTATCCCTGTCTCTCTCATTGCTTTCCTACCATGCAAGTAGGAAAGCTACAGCTATACTGTATTTCCCTGCAAGTGGAGTCTTGCTGAGACCCCCTTGCTCTGGGATGTGTTGGGCAGGGGAACCAGCTGGGTTCCTACCAAGAGCCCCAGGTGATAACAGTTCCCTTTTTGTTACAGCCTCGAAGACAGAGTGTCTCAACCTGACCATGACGGAGGTGGTTAAAAGGCAAAACTCCAAATCCAAAAAAAGTTTCAATCAGGTAACTCAAATCACGGTGCTTTTACCTCTGGTAACAGGAGCTCATCCTGACTCAGCTGGGTGGGAAGCAGGGCGAGAGATGGAGTTGGAGACCTGTTGCACTGTCAGTAACTCCTTAGGGGATCCGGTTTGTGTTGGCCACCAGCCCAGGCTTTGGGGTGCCCCGCTTCCCCTTCCCTGCACAGGGATAATGCACAGAGCCTGTCCGATCCCTCACCTTGGACTCCTTTTCTATCAGCAGCTCAGTGTGTCCCAGATCAAGGTAGACAAGGTCCAGATTATCGGTGTCCAGTCCTCCTTCGCCGTGTGCCTGGATCAGGATGAGCAGAAGATCCTGCAGAGTGTAACCAGGTGAGATCTACAGCGTGGCACCCACCTCCCAGGATGGTGCATCCCCTGTGTAAGGACTTGTCCATGAAATACAGGAGACCAAGAGGGACACGGTCCTGATCACCATGGTGTGCCTGTGCCAGGTGCCCAAGCTGGTGCGCCATAGCTTTAAGATCTGTAGTGCAGTTGTGTTCATGTGGGATGGATGGTCCTGCTCATATCCCAAAAGCAATTTACCTTTTATGACTGCCACAGCCTAGAGGGTGATCCCTAGTCAGCTGCTCAGCTCCTGGAAGAGCTCTTCCAGCAAGGCCAGTCATAAGTCAGAGGAAAGTCATGCACTGTAAATGGGTACTTGGAGAGCATTAGATGTATATGAGCAGAGCCTTCAACTTCTCGATCTCACTGGGGTCCTCCATCACTTTTGGCATGCCCATTCATCTCCCACTCATGATTTTCATGGGAGGGACTGGGGTAGAAGGGGCAAAAATTGTGTCCCCAGGGCAGAAGCTGAGTCCCTGGGGATGGGATCTGTGAACTCACTGTGCTTCCATGGGCACAAAGAGACCGAACCAGCTGACCCAAAAAAGATTCCAGATGTTTCATCTCCTAAAGAAAAGCTTCTTAGTCAACTTGTTTGCTGTGGAACCCAAGGGACTAATGTGAGAGTGCAGTGCAGGAAATGCACAAGGGGCTATTTCCATTTCCCCAGAGCAGCTGAAATCCTCATTTTCTCTAATGAGTATCAGAAATGGCCCCGTATGGATCCCTGGGCTCTGGATCCCAACCTGAGCCATCTTATAGGACCTGAACCCCAGCGCTCAAACTCCAGTCCTGTTAAAGACTGCACTGATTCCTGCCTGCAGAATTCCTGCTGCGCACCACGACTGCGATTCTCAGCCGCACACCCGACATACATCTTGGTTTCTTTTTGCTCCCTCGCAGGTGTGAGATCTCCGTGTGCTACAGACCCAGGGACAGTGATCCCCTTGCACTGAGAAGGTCCTCTTTGACTCCCCAGGACTCCTCCGAGTTTCATTCTCTCCTGTGTTTACCCATTTCCACCTTCAGTGGAGCACTGCCATAGAAGGACCCTGTGCCCTCATCGGACCAGGCATGCGTCCAACACCAAAACGAAGCTGTCCTGCTGGAAGCCAGCCGCTCTCGTCCAAGACATCCTGTGATCAGAAGCCATAGTGTGGTGATGGAACTGCTCCTGTTGTGAGCTTAGCCTGTCCTTGGGGAACGCTGTTAGTGTCAGGCTGTGGTACAGCTCAAGTTTCCCTGGGAGGAAAGTGAGATCTCCACCTGGTTCAGCAGGCTGCCAACACCTCATGGAGAGGACAAGGCAAGGACAGCGACGTTTTCCTGCCAGCAAATGGTGCTGTGGCCGTACTTAGTGACTGCAAAGCCCATGTGATGCTGGGGAGAATGCACTCCGGAAAGTGAATGTCTTTGGCTGAGTGGTGGTAGGTGGAGCAGATGGGTGTGGAGCTGAGAACCAACCAACCAATGTTCTGATGACATTTCACTTGCAACAAGCCGGTGATGCTGGGGATGGTTCCCCGGGGATAGGGACAGGCTTTCTCAGGGTTTGCTTTAAATTATGAGAGATGGGTGTCTTGCAGAGAAACAGCATGATGCATCTGGGGCCCAGAATGACCCATCTGGGACCCAGAAAGAGCCCAGCATGAGTTATGGACCGCTCTTTGTGTTCCAGTGAATCCAGTGCAATAGGCCATACCAGGGCATGGGCAGCTCATCACACGTATGTGTTAGCTGTAAATCCAGGACCTGCAGGAGATAACCTTCCACTTCCTGCAGGGTTTCAGAGTTCATCCAGGAGGGAGATGGAGTTGCTGTTCAGCTGGTGTCCTTGCATCCTGCTCACCAGTGCTAGAGACATCCCAGAGGCTGAATGCTCAGTGGTTGCTTGAGATAGAGCAGGAACCATGCTCACACTCATAGGAGGGAGGGAAGTACTGGGTAAAGTGCTAGGATTGCCTTGCCTCACCTCAGGGTGTGGCTTTGGTAGAGAAGGACCCAGCAGCAATAACACTAGTGATGCTTGCAGGCAACGATAGGCTCTGAGATCTGCTCTCCCCTGCAAAGAGAGGTTCCCCCCCCCGCCCTTTCTTCTCTCTGTGAGGCCTTAGGTACAGAAATCTGCAATAGTTGGGAGCTTTTAGAAGTATTTTGGGACAATAATTTGGAACTCAGGAACAATAAATGAGGCTAGAAGTGCCTTGCTTGGTTTCACAGCCCTCAGGTTGTTTTCTCGTTAGCTGGTGGTTGCACTAACGATAGCTGGCAGAAGAGCATGCTGCCTGTTGCAGGCTAGGAGTATGCCAACACCGAGGATGTGCTCCCTGGGATGCATCTGGAAGGGACCTCCATCCTGCTGAGGCTGCAGGGCTCGGCCATGGTGAGCTCAGCTCCATCTGGGTCCCTGGGTCCTCCAGCAGATGGGGCTTGGGCAGCTCTTGGCACCCATGAGAGTGAGACTGGGCTCCGTCCCAGGGGCTGCGGGCACAGCAGCTGTGTTCCCTTTGGTGCTGACATCGGAGGAAGCACTTCAGCATTTTAAGCCCAGCAGGCTCCAAGGACCGGGAGCAGATTTTAAACAAGTTTTCCCATTGACTTTTCCCATTTCCCAGACAGGTTTGTGTGCGTCGTCTCCGACGGGGCTGAAATTTGACAGCTGGTTTTTTTTTTTTCTTTTCCCTTCGGTTGTTGTTCAATCCATTAAAATAGCACCTTATCCTGTCAAAACAGTGCTATTTGTGATCCCTATATCCGTGGCTAAATATATCCCTGCCGCTGTCGGGGGTTGCAAAGCTCTTTGGTCTCAGCTGGCCCCATAGAACTGCAGGAGAAGAGTTTCCAGGCTGGGGAGGATAAACAAGCGCGCCCTCTGGGGACTCGTAATCCTGGCTCATTTTTTGACCTCTGATGCTTTCTGGAAATGAAAAGAAGGAAGTGGAAGGTTCCTTCGGGCCGTCCTTGTACATACGTGCAGCCTTACCAAACCTCAGTCTGTGCTGATCTGTAAAATAGCATTCGAAGGACTTTTCATGTCACTGTGAGATATTAAAGGAGGATTTATTTCCAGTACGAGCGTGGTGTTTGCGCCAGCGTTCCCCAGCAGGAGGAAGGCACAGCTCCGTATCTGTGCACAGAGGGCACCCGGTGCTTTGCAGAGAGCACTGAGCCAAGGGCAGGAGAAAGCCCATCAGGTCGCCGTGGCTGTGAGTTGGGTCCCAGGGCACAGCACTGAGACCTGCAGCAGCGAATTGAGCTCAGAAGCAAGTTTTAATGCTGTAACTCCCACCTCAGCTTTGTTCTGGATTAAGGAGAGAAGCTTGCAGACTTGTGCGTGCCTTTCCCTTCCTGAAGTGCATTCAAGGCTGAGCTGGTATGGGAGAGGGCCAGGGTGTTGTATAGACAAAAAAGCCCTAATCCACCCATCTGCCACAGACGGGCTGAGCCGGTGCCAGGGTGGGTGCTGTGGGTCACGTCCCGGGTGCAGGGACTTGCCCATAGGCGTGTGCAGCTCTGCACCTCCTATCCCTTCCTCGTGCTCACCGTGCTGTTTGTTGGCGGTGCCGGTGCAAAACCTTCCCCTTGTGCTTCCTGCTAGAAGTCCCTGCCCAGCGGTGCCGTGCCCTCCGTTCCACGTGTGCCATCTCAGGTGTCCATCAGCCCAGCTGGGCTCCCTGCCCACACTCCTGTGCGGCCCTCCAGGACTGCCTGACCTCGCAGGGGGTTCACCAACACCATTCACATCTTTTCAGCAGGAGAAAGGAGAAGCATTGGCTCAGGGTGCAGCTCCCTGCCCTGCTTCCCTCCTGGACTGCTGGTTTCCAAAGCGTGGCTCAGCGTAATGCTTTCAAGCAGTTGCAGGTAGAGCAGAGCGGAATTCTGCTGTGAGTTTTGCTCATTCCTGAAAGGTTTTGGTAGGGACCGAGGCCTGAGAAGGGTGGGTGACCCCCTGTGTGCCTCGGGATCAGCCTTTGTTTGGGATTGGTGAGAGAGGAGCCGGGAAGCAGAATGCCAAAGGAAGCTGATGCTCACCTGGCAGCGCCTGCTGCTCCGGTGTCCTTATCTCACTTGTGCTAATTAACGATCAATTAAAAGTTCATGAGGCTCCCAGTGCCTGAATGAAGAAGAGTTTTCCAATAGGGAAAATTCACTCAAGAAGAGGAACAATGTGCCAACGACACGAAGATGCATAAGGATCATTGTGCTCAGACAGCCCATGTGTCAGTGCCTGTTGTGAGCACGAGGACTGGGGTGCAGCCAAAGCAATTCGCTCCTTGCTGATCCCTCTGCTCCTGGCTTAGGAACTTGGTGGCTCCCAGAAGGGGCCGGACCTGGCATGGCAGCAACCTGGCAGAGGACACAGCTGCTCTCCTTGCTGGTGAGACGCGCTCAGTGCACTGTGTGCTGACTGCAGTGTCTTTCCAGTAGGGCTGTCTGAAGCACAGGCTGAGGCACTGCGCCTGGAGCCAGAAATGTGAGGACAGATCTGTCTGCAGAGCCAGGACTCGGGCACTGCCTCACCCTGAAAGAGCCTTTCCCCGTACAACAGTGCCTTTCTTTCTCATAAGTTGGTTTCTGTGTTGACTTACAACCAGCCGTGGCCCTAAGCCACCTGAGAACAGGGCGCTCTTCTGAAAGGTTCCTCGAAGCAACTGCACAAAGCTCAGCCCATTGGGAGCCTCCCTGCCCAGGAACCCAGCTGAAATGTGATCCCAAAGCAGTTTTGCTGCTGTTTTCAAGGCAGTTTTAATGGGGCACAGGGCACCATTACCAACAGGAAGCAATAGGGTAGTGCCAGCTGCACCCCTTCTCTAGCACATGGTTCCCAGGAGGTGATGCAAGGGATGAAGGAAGGGGCAGCACCTATATGTGCACACCTGCAGCCCATTGTGAGCCCATTCCCGTGCAGTGGGGTGACCCAGGGGTGCGTGGCCCCTCTGAGATGTGACGTGCTGGGGCTGGCATGAGCAGTCTGCATACAGCTGAGACCGCGTGATAGCAGGGATTCCTCCCCTGCTTAACTTCACAGCCATCGCAGAAGGAAATACACGCCGATCTTCAGTTTGGAGCCAACTTCTGCCCCTCTTAGAGAGCCATCTGTGCTATATCATGGCCGAAGCCTGCGTGCTGCCGAGACACCTCTGCACGCAGATGTGCTCGCCGTGTTATAAATGGTGAGTGCTGATGAGGGCGGAAGGGTTGCACTGAGCTCCCTGCTGCGGGTATGGGAACAGCTCCCCCTGTTTTAGGGTAAAAGAGTGGGTGGGTCTGCGTGCGGTCCCAATCTCTGTTACTCAAACAGACCTGCCCAAGTGTGTCACCGAGCACAGCAGTGCGACACGGACACGGTTCGCTTGCCAACACATGGCCGTGCCCAGCAGGTAGCTGCATGCTCTTTGTGTCAAGTTTCTATCCCAACAGACACAAGAAAAAACAAAAACAGCCCCCACAGCCGGGCCCTGCACACACGTGCAGCTCTGAATGGGGGTTTCACTCCAGCACACCCTCCGTGTCCTTCCAGGGCTGTGCTTACCCTGTGCTGCTCAGGTACCCACTGCCCTGGGTGGTTGCTGGGCAATTTCAGAGTTGCCCATATTGTGGGGGCTTTATTCCTCCTCTGTGGCTTTCTGCCATCTTCCTTTCTCCCCCAGGTCTCCATCCCTGGCTTTAAAAGGATGAGGGAAGGAGAAGCTCTTATGGGGGGTAAGGGAACAGCAGCGCCCTCGCTTTGATCCTGCTGCTGGGAAGGCACATAGCAACCCTCTGCAAGGGCATGGAAACAGTGGGGAAATGAGGGAATTGGAAGCAAAGCACGTTGCACCCATGCTGTTTAGGGAGGGGGAGAGAGGATGCTGTGTACCTATGGGGGTTCCCGTGTGTTCGTGAATGAGATGGGTGATGGAGCAGAGGACACATGAGTTATTTGATTAGGTGAGGCTGAGCAGAGGAGGAAAGGGACTAGGTAGGAAAATCAGAATTTAAAGGTGGAATCTTTACCTATCCAAAGATTGCAATGCAGTGGGGGGCAGCACATGGGGCTGGGGAGTGGTGGGGATGTGGGGATGCTGGGATGCAGCCTGGCTCCAAGCTGCTGTGACCATACACAGGGCAGGGATGCTCGCCATGCCCGGCTGTGCACTCGTGCTGGTTGGGTTCTGTGCCCAGCCCAGCCAACATGAGCAAGCATGGGGTTAGGCAACAACCTGCCCCTGCTCTGCCC
>PPHD01011624.1:5943-18676 GCA_002909625.1 Bambusicola thoracicus
GGTGACTTCCAGGTGCTGGTAGGTGGTTGCTGGATGCACCGCATAAGCAGCTTATTTTGTCATTTTAATTTTTTAATCCCATGCATTCAGTTGCGCGCTCTTATTAGTAAGCATTAGCTCTCCAAGTCCCATTAGCTCCACTCAGAGCTCTGGCTTTGCTCGTGGGGACGCTGCTGGGGGAACCACTGGGGGGTCTGGGGATGGATCCCGTGGCTGGTGATGTCTGTGGGGTCCCACGTGGCTGCAAGGCGGATCCTGGCCCTGCAGAACCCACAGGGCTCTGTGCATTGCTGCATTCGTGGCCTCGACCCTCACCTCGAGCGGCCCCAGCGGGGCTCCCCCAGGCTTAGCCCCATTTGGCACCTCACTGCTTTAAGAGATAGATGCATAAAACACATCCAAACCCGCCTCGCCCTCCATCGGGTCTTCTCTTTAACCCCACAGCCATCCCCGTGGTTGTGCTTTGTCAGAGAATCCCAAGCTTTGGATTTAAAATGAGTTGACTGCTTCTTTTTAATAACAATATTCCTCCCCTTTAAATAGAATATGTCACAGAGCCGGTGGGTCTGTTTGCGAGGAAGAGACAGCTCAGAGAGGAGAAAGAGGGGAAAAAAAAGTAAAAACACACATCTCCCCAAACCCCTTCTGCCTAATCCAACTGAATTAGAGGATTTTGAAGTGGATTTAAAACTAAATCTTGATTAGGGAGAATTTCTCTCCAAGAGCTGCTGCACAGTAGTATTAATGGGAAGCGATCGTGGACAGAGGAAATAGGACAGAAATAACCGAGGGTAGCACAGACGTCTGTGCACAAACTGAAAGAATCAGAGAATTTCTCGGGAGGAAAAGGAAGAAATTAAGCATCGGCATAACAGGACTCGGTGCCACGGGGCTGGAGGAGCGGGGAGCAGCCGGACCTGCAGATCTGCCTTTATTCGGCGCAGGGCTTGCAGGTGGGAAGCCAGCGGTGTGTGGAAGCCGGGAGGACAGGCGGCCCGCGCCCCCATGCTCTCAGGACACATGCCTGGAGGTGCCCATGGGATCCTCTCTCTGATGACTGTGGTGTTTGTCCTCCCAGAGGGTAAGTACCGACGGGCGCAGAGTGCTCTGTGCGGTCTTTCGCGTCCATCTCAAACCCTGGTTGCTAACGTGTGCTTTGTTCTCAGGGTGAATTTGGTGGTATTCCCACCTCAAGCGATGTAGCTGCATGTTGTCGTGTTGGTGGTTTTAGGAAGGGAGCCAAAGTCACTGCGTTTTGTATAAAACGAGGGCAGGTGGGTGAGGAGCGTGGGCCAGCAGATGGGATCCCAGCAGCTTCCCCTCCCCACTGAACCTCTTGCCGTGCCCAGGGAGGCTCACAGAGCACCTGAAAATGCTTTGGGAGCAAACGAGCAAGGGCTGGGGAAGGGCTGTGAGGCATCACTCCGAGGCAGGGGGAAGGCAGTGGAAAGAGGAAGCCTGCAGTGTGATTTCTGCTATTAACAAACACAGGAGTCAGGTACTGCGTTTGCCTTAAAATCTATGGATGATGGCAATGAATCTCCTTCTTAATTTTTATTAAGAAATGTGAGAAATGGCTCAATTTCCATTCTGATTTAGGGGAACCCGTTCTCAGGCACAGCCGTTGTCCTTTCAGGGCAGGGCTGAGCTGCCCTACACAGAGCTCCACGGGGACGAACTGCTGAGGCATCTGCTCCCAGTTTCTCTTTCCTGATTCTGGGCTATTTTCCCTCCCTGATGGACTCTGAGATAAAAGCAGGGAGGAAACCAAATGATGCAGATGAAGTGAACCTTCCAGCATGAGCGACTCAGGCACTGGCACTGCTTGAACCAGGGAATTTTGGAGAAACAGGCAAAAGCTGTTACTGAGAGCAGCCGAACTCGATGGTATCTATGGTTTGGAGGTTCTACTTATTCTTCCCAAGCCCTGCTTCAAAGCTCCCTTGTTCCCACAGCTGGATCTCAGATCAAATTTATTGCTAATCTTTGATTTCTTACTGACCTCTAGCGGGAGTTGGTTTCGTGTTTTTGTGCCCAACGGGTAAACAAGTGACGGGCAGATTTAGTCTCTGACTCAGTGCTTAATGCAACCTGGCAAGGCAGAGAATGCTGCAAATGCTTCGTTAGAGAGCAGCTAGGAAGGAGCCCAAGTGTTTTCCCCTGGAAAAATCCAGCTGTGTTTCATATGCTCTTGTTCAGTGTCTGGGCTCCAGTGCTACGGCTGCAACATCATCGTTGGCACCAAGTACGTGGACACGGGGTGCTCGAACCCAGAGGTGATCACCTGCTCACACTCCCACCAGGGCTTCAAACACCGGTTCTGCATTAAGACTGAAAGTGGTGAGTCTGCCTTATGGCAGGGCTGTCATGGCAAGGGGGGGGAGGCTGATCAAACCAGCCCAAAGCAAACCCCCCAGAGCTCACAGCCTCCACCCCTGATGTTCTGCCATCTGCTTGCCTTGCAGTGGTCCTGGGCATCCTGCTGACCAGCGGCTGTGCCACCTCCCGTCACTGCCAGCAGCAGGAGCTGCCGGGGGTCCGCATCCACTGCTGTGACACCGATCTCTGCAATGGCTCTCCCCAGCCTCCCCCCAGCCTTGCTGGTGGTTGCCTCCTGCTGCCCAGCCTCCTGGCAGCCCTGCTGCTCTCCTGAGCTCCCCGAGGCTGGGGAGTGATGTGCGGCCCTCAGAGGGAACAGGAGAGGGGATGAACCCATCCCTGCATGCCCCTCTCCTCAATAAAAGCCACCGAATGCTTTGCTCTGAAGAGACCTCAGTGATGTCCATGGGGGGTGGTTGGGGCTGTGTTCGGTTCTGGGGCTCTGTATTGATATATGGAGCTGTGGGGTCCAGAGGAGACGATGAGAGTGTTCAGAGGGCTGCAGGACCTCAGAAGCTGACATCTGGGACAGGCTGCTGGAAAGCTGTGGGTGCCCCATCCCTGGAAGTGCTCAAGGCTGGAGGGCTTGGAACCAAAAGGTCCATAAGGCTCCTTCCAATTCCGGTCACTCTGAGAGCACCACCAACCAACCCCAGGTGTAGGCCGCAGAGGCCCCGCTGCCTGGCCCGGCTCTCCCACCAGGGGGCACCCGCAGTCCAGCAGCCGCCAGCGCGGAGCTGCCCCGGGGGCTGCGTTCTACGCAAGGCCGGGGATGCGGCCGGAGGGTGCGGGATGGAGAGAAGGCCGACGAGAAAGGGACAGCAGGGGACGGGAGCGGGGTGTTTGGTGAAACGAAAGCTTTTCAGCTGCTATCCCAGAGGAACAGCCCTAACGGGAGCTCCGACGAAGAGCTCCTCGCATATGGAGCAGAACTGAAGTGGCCCTTTCAAGGTCGCTGCGGGGGTTTGTGGTCGAGGCAGGAATTAAACGCGAGTGTCTCAAGATGCAGCCTTGTGCTTTTATCACCAGGGAAACAACACAAAGCTCGCTGCTGAGGACTCGATGAAGTATTTTTATTCTAAACTTTTTTTTTTTTTCCTTTAGATTAAAAAAAAAAAAAAAAGACATTTCAAAAGATCTTTTCCTTGCAGAACATCAGCTTCTGGTGACATTTTGCAGAAAACAAGTCTAAACTCCACTAAAATTGTTGTCTGAGGCACCTTCGCAGCAGAACCACCTTGGGGCTGGAATGAGACGCTTTTAGATCCTGAAGATTAAAAACATATATATGGAATCGGAAAACAAATCCTGAGAAGAACGAGAAGGACAGCGAGAAGAACCAATTCCCCCTCTTTCCTCTTAAAATATTCCTTCTGATTTTGGTGGGGAGCACGGAGCCCTTCCTTGGCACCTGGAGTTGTTCTTACTATTGGCTTGTTATCTGCCTGGGTGAGCGCTGTGCTGAGCTTGTGTAGCAAAACCCTGTTCTCCAGTGGCACTGATAGTCGTTCCCATCTGAGGAGGAGGGGACAGGGCCAGTGGATGGGGCTCCTGCTGCTGCTGTCCCCTCTGTGTGTCCCCTGCCACCCGGCCGCTTCCACATGTGCTGCTTTGGCCCCGCTCTGCCCCCCTTGCCTGGTTTGAGTCATCCATCTTGCTCTGTGTAAGAGGCCTGTTGCAATTAAGTAGGCTGAAGTGCTCCTGAACTCTTTAACCTTTGCCCTGGGATTGCTCCTTTTGCCCCAGGGCTGCGGATCAGCTCCATTGCACTCTCCAAACAGCGCCTACTACTTAGCTGACATTTCTTTCTCCTGCTGGATCCTATTAGCACCCTGAGGTTGAAAATGCTACTTTGGAGTGTTGTAAGGAATGTGATTTATACTGGAAAGTAGCGGCAATCTATCTTTCCCTATACACACACTACACGTGAGGCTGGAGAGCTAAATCCACATCGCCTGAACAAACAGCAAGCAGACTAATTGTGGAGGAGGCTTCGGACACCTCACGGGAAGGGCAGGCGTGAGGCTGGGGGAAATGGGCTTGGGGCAGGCAGGGAAGTGCTGCTGGTGGGATCCCACCTCTGTCCCATGCAGGCTGGCCATGCGAGCGGCTGCTTTCCAGGTTGTTCAGCAGGCAGGGCTTGGAGCTGGGCTGTTCACAGGGGCAGTGGTCACAGGTTATGTCCTGCGCCTCTTTATCCTTTTCCCTGCCTATTGAACTCGTGTCCAGGGAAGATCAGAGCTGAGATTTTTCGCCGGTTTGCCTGCGTGCAAGTGCGTATCCACAGCGTGCATGGGAGCCAGATGAAAATAAGAATTGAACGGTGCCTGAAGGAGGGCTGATGAGCCTTTATCAGATATGACACACTAACTACTGAGGCTCCTTGCTGGAATACCGGGTTAAAACCTCCGCAGTGTCAGATTTCATCCTCCTAAGTAAAGAGACACTTTCCATAGTGTTTGTGTGAATCTTCTGGATAAGCCCCGGAGACTGAAGCCGTCTCGGCTTCATGCGGGCATTAAAAGTCCCACCCACATGTTTAAAAAAAGCCCCAAACCCAGAAACGCAAAAGCTGACATTTACTCTAAAATGTCTTCTTCCTGCATGGCTGCATGGCATCCCGTGTGATCCGTGCCTCGCTGGAGCCCACGGCGTGCGAGCAGGGCTGCGGGCATCCCCTGGGCTGCCACTGAGGGGCCCAGAAGTGTGAGCACAAACAGACGCATGGACACAGACACTAGCACAGTGCTTTCCGGGAGAAAAACCAACAACAAAAAAACCCCTAAGCAGCCTCTCTGTCAAAAGCCCTTTTATAAAAGCCTCAGTAGCTAAAGAATTGCCATTGTTTCAGTCTCCAGTGAGTGCTAGTCTTAAAATATTTCCAGCTCAGAGAAGGCTTTGACATTCTGCCCAGACCCAGGAGAGGGAACAAACATGAGTTCAGAAATGTTTCTGCAGCGTGCGGATCCTTCTTTTTGGAGAACCCCGCTCAGCATCTCACGTCCTGCGGCGGCGTCCCCTCCAGGCAGGAGAAACACCCCAAAAGCAGGGAGGTGGGGGCTTCTCAGGACCCCTAATTAGGCAAGGAGAGCTGGATTTCACACTGAGGCACCGGGGTTGGCTTTTCATGCTCATTACTTGGCTTTTCCCTTGCAAACAGCAAAACCGTATTTTTATCCAGCAGTACAGTGCTCCGGGCTGTTCTTCGTGCTCCAGTGCTGCTGGTTCCCACTGCTGGGGCTCTGGGCAGCTTTTTCTCTGTGGTCACCAGTGGCCCTGGGTGTGCCACAGTGCCCGTTTGGAGGAGGAAGCTCTCAATGGCTACAGAAGGGCAGCTGAGGGTTGGAATGTGGCACATGCCCACCTCATCAGGGCTCCCTGTTGGGGAGGCACAGCAAGCTCCTCAGCCCGTAGTCCCAGTGTCTCACGTTTTGCCTTTCCACGCTGTGAAATAAGGAGGACAGGAGCCCAGACATATATTATTGGCTTGGCTACCCTTCTGCAAACCAAGGTCTTCCCCGCCTACTTACAAAGCAAGTTTTGGCAGAAAGGTGCAGAAGACATTTGGAGGTCTGTAGGAAACCGGGAACAAGCTGTCTGCCCCAGCAACACGCACAGAAAGAAAACACAGCCAGGCAGGATCCTTCCCCAGCACTGAAAGAACAGCCAGCAGCCATCCAAGCCCAGGCAGGAGCAGCATGGGACCGTGCACGGTGCTGATGCTGCGGGCTGCGGTGAGCTGCTTCTTGTTTGGGCTGAGAGCACTCAGCACGCTGGTGAAGGGCAGTGTTTACCCAGGAACAACGTGGGGTTAAAATTTAATAAGTCCTTGTGCAACTCTTTATAGAGCGGCAGTGAGGACAAATAAACATCGCTTAAAATACAGCCAGTACTCAGGCTCGCTGTTTAATTCATTCTCCGGAAATGCATGTTGTTTATAGCCACTCATTTCAGGAGCTAGGAACAGCAGGGGGTTGATCCACTCCAAATTTCAGGCAAAATAATGCAATCCTCGCTCTGCTCTTGCTCGTTCCTAGGAGAGAACACAAGGTCAAGCCTTCAGCTAGTGCAAAGTTTGCTCCGAACTAAATAACTCTTTATTTGAAAAAGTTTATTTTCTGCTTCCCCTCTCCCCCTGCTATGCTTATGAGTCCATGTCTCTGGAGGATATGGGCTTCCTTTGGAGAGATAAAGGCTTCTGGAGGGAAGCTGGGTGGCCAAAACCAGAGGCTCCCCATGCTGAAGGTTAGGCAACCACTCTCTTATCTGCTTCCCTCCCATGCAGTAACAAACAGGGGAGCAGCCTGCTGTGCTGAATCTCCCTTCTCCTGGGGCTGCCCAGCCCACCCTGGGATGCTGCAGTGCAGAGAAATCCCCCGTGCTGGGAGCTGGGTCAGTCCCATCCTGCTCACAGAGCTGAGTGGGAGCAATGCCAGCGCTATTGACACACAGCCACAAATTGGGTCATGTCACCCCTTCCCTCCCGGCACGGAGCTCTGCTCCTGCAAAGACAAACAGGGAGAGCATAGCTCAGGGCAGTGTGCAGGGCAAAATGCTGGCCCAGGAGCTGCAAACGTGCCCAAAGCCTCGAAGAAGTGCTCTGCTCCTCTAGGAAGAGAGCCAAAGCTGCGCTCTGCCAAGGGCCAGGCATCGGGGGGTAGGGTGGAGGCAGAAGGGGAGACCCTTGTTCATTTTAATAACCTCATGGACCACAGAGCCGGCTCTGCCGGCCTGACCTACATAGGCAGACCAGAGCTCTCTGAGCACAATTGATCCATTGGCAGCGGACAAAGACGGGCTGGGGGGACGTGCCTGGTGCCAGCAGGGAGCTGTGCCTGCCTGCAGTGATTGGGCATCCTGCATCCCTCATCCCATGTCCCATGTCCCGCATCCTGCAGCCCCAGCACCCTGCCCCTGCCTCCCCACACAGAGCACCCCCAGCCACATCTTTTGGGATGTTCTCCTGTGAAAAGCTTTCCTTTTATTTATTTATTTTTTTTTGGTAGCTGGCTTCTGGTAGCAAAAGTTATTCATCTGTATGTGCCCCTGGGACATCTCTAAATAATGCACACAAGGATTTGGCTGCCAATGAGTCAACAGGAGCGCTCTTTGGCTCTGAAGCTAGATTCGCATTTCCTTGCGGAGCCTGCTAATGGATTGTCCTTCCTGCCCAGTTATCTCATGTATCCAACACACCCCCAAAGACCTTCCTTCGCCTCTGTTGTTTGAGTTGTCTTACACCCTTGGGCCGCTCCTGCTGACCTCACGGCTTCTCATGCAGGGGATGGATGCGCTTTTCTGCCACAGTCTGCTCCTTGGTGAAGGTGCTGAAATGGGTGGCAGGAATATCACGGATGGGGACCTTTGTGAGGTGGGAAAGGGGAGAAACTACAGAACTCCGTGGTTCTTTTCCCCCACATCCCCTGGACCAGAGGCTGCGTTCTCCCCTTTTGGAACAGAAGTCACGTTCCTCCTTTTGGGTAATACCTTCTCTATTAGGCCCATATCAGTGCTACCTATGTAGCAGCAGACCTTATCTCTGACAATAATTACAGAATGTGTTAAACATAGAAGACCCAACCGTGGTGCAGAATAAGTTAAAATAAGGCTGGTTAAAGGTGGGCAGAATCTGGCATCGCCTCTTCCCGGCGGCTGCGGGCGGTGCGTCTGCATCGCTCTGTTCCCAGGAAAGCGCCGTGCCAAGTTTCAGTTCTCCACGGCACAAATGAATCACAGCAAATTGCTCACCGAGCCTCTGCAGCCGGCAAACACCGACAGCTTAGGTATAAAGGGAGAGCGCAGCCGGCCCCACTCCTGCCCTCTGAGTACAAGGCTGCTAATTAGTAAATAAGGGATAATCCGATCAATTAAGTGCTCAGCCTGGAGGCTGGAGAGGAGGGCAGAGCTCTGCCGGGGAGGAGGTGGGGAAGGAAGGGGGAGGCTGTGCAAGGGGGAGGGGCAGGCTGGGATGCTCAGTGCAGATTGGGATGCGCAGAGCAGATTGGGGTGCATGCTGCAGGTTGGGGTGCACAAGGACAGGTGTGGGCTGCCCTGGGTCTCTGCAATGGGCTCTTCCATGGAGGTGCAGCTCTTGCACGAGGTGGGAAGGAGAAATGCAGAGGTAAGGAGGGACAGAGGTAGCATGGGCTCCGGTTCTGGGGCATCTCCATTGCACATGGAGAGCTGTAGGAGCTGCTGCCCGTTTCCAGGCCTGCACATTCAGTCTCAGGAGAGCAGCAAAAGGAAATGGAATTCCCTCTCCCTGGTGCAAGTTGGGCTCCTCTGGGCTGTGCAGCTCCTGGGACTCAGCTGCAGGGACCCACCCCTCTGCTGTCCCTGTGCCCCTGCCCACAGCCCCCACTTCCATCAGCATCCCTTACTGCTTCCCCACAGCCATCCCCGGTGCTGTTAAACCTCCACAAGCCCCAGTTTCGATTACATGTTTTTTAAAAGTCATTAAAGAGAATTCCCCATGAAAGTATTTTTATTCCCCACCTCTCCTCTCCGCCCCCTTCATCTATTTCCAAACTAATGAGATTAATTGAAAGCTGCAAACGTTTTCCAAGGGCCCAAGGCAAACAGAGCATCAAACCACCGTAACTCTCCCCTGGCAGCACTGGATCCCTGTGCCACTCTGCTCCCTGCTCTGAGCTGCACTTTGCAGCCTCTGAAGGTGCTCCCATTTGGAAACCTTTGATACTTTTTTTTCCTCCTCCAAGGAAGGGAAGAGAAAACGCCCGAGGAATGAGAGCTGTCAGATGTAATTGTGTGAAGTCTCACTTTAGGGGAAGGGATCTCCGTAGCATGGCGCATTTCCTGGGAAGTTGGAATGGGGGAGGATTGGAAAAGTGATCCTGTTTCTCTCAGCCCCGTGGGTAGGAAAGGAAAAATGGACTCCCCCGACCCCAATAACCTGCACACCAAAGCTGGCAATGCACCCGTCAGGCTGTTATCCGCTCACAGCGTTTGATGCTTCACATCCCAGTGCTTGGTCAGTCAATAGAACAGATCTCCTGCGCTGCGCCTCTCCCGGCCCCACGGGCTCCTCCAGGATTGATGAAAGCAAACATCCATTCCCAGGGCTGCACGCCCCTGGAAACATCACACTCCTTCAGACTGCTTTGCTGCCGTGAGCTCAGGATAAATAGCAGAGAGGGAACGATGCAGATTTGTTACTTGGGGAGCAATTGCTCAGCGCTGCATTTCCTCTGGCGCTGCTGTAAGCAGAGAGAGGAAAAACCCTGTATTAAGCCCACAGATATCCTGAATTAGGGTGTGCTTTTGTGTGTGCTGGTGAGGAAGGCAGTGATGGTTTTGGAACTGGAAAAAGATATTGAACTGGTTATATGGAAAGTGCTCCAAAACCCGTCTGGGCTGAGCTGGGTGCAGGTGCTGCAGTGCTGGGTTTGGGGCATGAAAGAAAGAAACTTAGCACGGATTGGAGAGCCTGATGGGCATCGCAGCGTGGCAGGACTTTCAGACCTGTCATTTCAATTGCTTTCCCCAAATCCCACAGCAAGTGCTTCCTCCAGGCAGTGACAAAAGAGCATTCCGGCACAGCCACAGCACTGCAGCACCCTCACAGCACCCTGCTGCACAGCCACGGCTGCAGGACACCGTGCTGGATCCGGCCCTTCATCCAGGCTGAAGACCTCCAGTTTATTAAAGACACATTCCTGTGCTAATAAAAGGCGTGTTGTCTGGTGGCGGGGAGGCTGCAGGATGTTATGGTTGGAATGTTCCTCGGCCCTTGTGCAATTAAAAGACCCACCAGCTGTGGATCTGCAAGGAGCTATTTTTTTATTCTCCCCCCGGACGGACAGAGCTGATGTTTGCTGTGATCTCTGTGATGTCACCCACACCCCTTTGATGTGTGCAACTGGGAACCGCTGGCTCTCGGCTCTGGGGGATATCTGACTGAGCAGTGCTCATTAGATGGCCTGTAGGATGGCAAAAAGACTAATTACGGAAGGGAAGAGACCAACCCCCACATCCATATTCATTAGTGCATCAGGGCTCGGTGGTCACTGTGGAGAGCCCAGCGCAGAAATAATAATGGGATGAAGCCAGTTCCCTAAGATTTCACTAATGGGACAAAAGGGTGGATCTGGATGGATCCCTTTGGGTTTGGGGTCTGGGAAGCACAGCCGGAGCCCTCCCTGCTGCCCAGGCTTCCCACTGTGGCACAGCACTGAGCTGCTATTATGGGATAGGTGGAAACCAGCCCCACTGCAGCGGGGTGGGCAGCAGGAACACGCTGTCCCCTGTGCTCATGGGGGCAAATACCGGTCTGGTGAACATTTACACAGGTATTTACCCCGCAAGCAGCCCGGAGCTGGATGAAGATAAGGTGAGCTCTGGGACGATGTGGAAATGCCTGTCAGCCCTACAGACCTGCAGGGCAAATTAAGCAATCGTGTTCCCGGGACACACGTAAAAATAAGTAAAAAAACAGTATTAATCCATGGCAACAAAAGGCGATAGCATGGCAACAGCGGCGACGGTTGCAAAACAAAACAGCAGCGAGGAGAGAGGGGGAGAGAAAATAAAGCCCTGCTCTGTCCTTCTGGGCGTTTTTAGGCTATAATGGGATGCTGCATGAAAGTCAATGGGCGTTAGAGCAGCAGGTGGTGCTGGTGCTGGTGCACGGGGCTTGGGCAGCGCACAGGGCATGGGTGGGGAACATCGTGCTGTTGTCTCCCATGGGCAAAACCACCCCAAAGAACCCAAAGTGGGCTAAACTGGCACAGCAACAAGGCTTACCCCTCTGCTTTGAACTCAGGTGCTGCTCTGCTGCGGGTGCGTAGGAAGAGCGTTATGGAAATAAGCCCTAATGGGTGTTAATTTGAAGTGGCGAGGAGAAGCGCTGCTGTTGGGGTACGTGGGCTTTGGCCCCGAGCGCTGGCACGGCGTTGGGCTTGGGATGCGGATGGAGGATGGGGAATCCAGATGGGATTGCATAAAACCGAGTTGCAGGCAGCTTGGCTTTATCAGAAGCTGACTAAATGGATAGCTGTTAAAAGGAGCAGATTTTCCGTGCTGCGAGAGCCAAAGCAAATACGGCGAAACGTAATTAAAAGCTCGCCTGCTAAAATAATAATTTTCTTACGGGTTGAGAAACGTAAAGCACAATGAGAGATGGGGCTGATAAGAGAACAATGATTCTCCATTGTGCCTGCTGGGAGCGCACAGATAAAGGGCGCAAATAAGGATGGGGGGTTCTGAGAGCAGAGCGTTGCGGTGAGGGCTGCTTCTGCACTTTCTGTAGGACAGAAAGGAGTAACTTCTGCTCTCTGTGTGTCGGTATGGGAGTCAGTCCATACAATCCTGGCAGTGTGTGCGCGGCGAGGGGAGTTTTTGACTCCTGCCATCTGCAGCGAAGGCAAAAAGTTGGCAATAAATCGAAAGCAGTTTTATTTACCTTGAGCTGCTCAGCCAAGAATGCACATTATTTAGGGACTGGAATAAAAAGCCATTCACTCTAGTTCAATTGGCCATTTAGTTCAATTTGTGTGTGTTACTGCAGGTAATTACTATGGTAATAATGTACTGTAATCTGCGCTGATTTGGAACTTGTCCTGTTTCTGTATTAATAATAAGTGCCATATATGTACTAATTACCAGTTTGTTACCATGGTTATTTGCGTCGATGCCGCGTTAATGATACCCTGGAAACATAAAGCAATCACATTTTTGAATTAAATCTTTGTGGCCTCTTTAGCACTAAAAGCCCAATTCACATAAAATAATGATGAAGAAAATGAGCTCATCGTGGCTGACTCTCCGGCGAGCTGATTAGCGGCGCTGCGCAAACACCCGGCTTTACCATGCTGAAAAATTAGAGCCTCCAAAACATTTTCCACGGTTGCTAAGTAACTTCCCAAAGATGACATCACTTACAGGAATACGTGGTGCCAAATCTGTCATGCACACGTATTTATAGAGCGCACAGCGGAGAGCCCTCGGCTGCTGCTGCCGTCGGTGCGAGCTGCTGGCTCAGTGCCGGAGCAGGGGGGTAAGTAAGCAATAAGCAGGCAGCCCCCCCCTCCCCACATACACACTGCTCATTGGAAGGAGCCAGCAGGAGGTCTGTAGACACAGATATATATTTTAGGATTATTTAAAGCCGAGAGGGATTGCTGCTATCCCTCCTCTATGCTGCAGGTCCTGTGCTGCGCTGCGTCTCTGCTCCCCATCCAACTGAGCAGAGCAGTGTGCCCGTCCTGTGGATAGTGGTAGGACGAGGGGGAATGGTTTTAAACTGAGACAGGGGAGGTTTAGGTTAGATATTAAGAAGAAGTTTTTCCCCCAGAGGGTGGTGACGCACTGAACAGGTTGCCCAAGGAGGCTGTGG